>BQNB010048417.1:0-28033 GCA_026074375.1 Tanacetum coccineum
GTCATGTAGACGAAAAAATGTCTACTGTAAAACCGATAGTGCCGGTTCCTTCTACAAGAGAACCGGCCAGTTCAATCTTAGGGAACCGGCCCTCCGCAGAGGATTTTAAATTTTTTGACTCAAACATAATAAAAATAACTAGTACAATACAAATAACTAAGAAACCTTCACCTAACACCACTGTAAACAATGTGAAACAAGCATCAGCTTTAAAACTTGGTCAAGGTCTAAGGAGAAGTAAAATCCAAACATGTCCTAAAACGCCCCATAGAAGACCTCACACCTTATACCCTAAGAGTGACTATCGCCAAGTTGGTTGGAACTATTCAACACAACAGGGATATCAATTCCAACCCCCTAACTTTAGCCATTGGGGATCTTGTCCACCATATCCATACATGAACCAACCAAACGACATTTAAACGCTAACGAACCCATGAGATATTAGGGACCAAATGCTTGAGTTTTTTTGTGATTTTAGGTACACCTAAAAGTCAAACTAGAACCAGATGAATAGATCAAGGATAGTGGATGCTCAAGACACATGACGGGCAACAAAGATCTTTTCTCTACTTATGAAGCAATCAACAGAAGTAACGTAGTGTTTGGTAGTAACACTAAAAGCAAGATCATTAGAAAAGGTACAATTACTCATAACTCTCTAACTATTTATGATGTTAGCCATGTAGAAAATCTTAGCTTTAACTTACTTAGCATAGGTCAAATATGCGATAAAAAAATACAAGGTACTCTTTAGTGAAACCAGTAGCGAAATTCTCAAAGACGGCATTACCATAGGTAGAGGAATTAGGAAAAATGGCCTTTACATAATGAAAATGGGCAACTCACCTAAAGAGAGTCTTTGTCTAACCTCAATGGATGATACTTCGACCTTATGGCATCGAAGATTGGATCACGCCAATATGCAACTTATTCAATCGCTATCATCCAAAGAGCTTGTCAAAAACCTAGCAAAGCTAAAATTTGAAAATCATTTTTGTGATGCTTGTAACATATAAAAACATGGTTACAACTACAAAATGTCTAGAACTTTTACATATGGACTTGTTTGGTCTGCCGGCCGTTCAAAGTTATGGAGGTAACTTGTTCACTTTGGTCATTGTTGATGATTACTCAAGATACACTTGGACTAGATTTTAAAAACATAAAAATGAAGCTTTTGATCATTTCAAAATTTTTAGTAAGAAAATACAAGTTTAAAAGGGTTGTCCCATTGTGTCAATTTGTACGGATCATGGTCAGGAATTTGATAATGAAGTACAATTTGGAGCTTTTTGTGATGCTAACGGTATCACCCATAACTTTTTGGCTCCACGTACTCCACAATCAAATGGGGTAGTTGAACGTAAAAACCAGACCTTACAAGAAATGAGTCGAACCATGCTTAATGAACAATCTATTCCTCAAAAATTTTGGTGTAATGCCGTCGACACATCCACCTATATCTTAAATAGGATTTTAATTAGGCCTTTCCTCGGAAAAACCCCTTATGAGATCTTCAAAGATAAGAAGCCTTCATTAGAATATTTCAAATGTTCGGTAGTAAATGCGTTATTCTTAATACTAAAGAGTATCTTACTAAATTCGACCCTAAATCTACCAAAGGCGTCTTTCTTGGATATTCTCCTAATAGTAAGGCTTATATAATTCTAAATAAAGAAACCATGAGGATCAAAGAATCTCTAAATATGAGATTCGACAAAGGTCCACCTCCTAAATCATCACCTTTAGTAGATGATGATATAATCAAAAGCTAAATCATAGAAAATCAAATAAATGATGATAAAGACAGGGAAAATGGACCATTAAACAAAGAAATTGTTAACATCAAAGAGTCTAAAGATCATCCCATAGAAAATTCATAGGAAATATGAATGAGAGAACTCTAAGATCTCAAGTTCAAAACCAAAGCAACTTCTTTTATTTCGTATCTTTCGTCAAACCTAAAAACATTAAAGAAGCCTTTAAAGATGAAATTTGGACTATGGCTATGCAAGAGGAACTAAACCAATTTGTAACAAACAATGTTTGGAGTCTTGTTCCGTTTTTTCATTTTACTATATGTATTCATTATACATGTACTATATGTATGCATTCTCATCATGAAAATTACTTTTCATTACTCAAAACCCGAAAGCAACTCTAAAAAATAATTCTCACGACTAGGACTCACATTAAATTTTTTCTCAATTGTTTTAATAACATTGTAAAAAATCATTTTTCTATCATGCATCATGACTTGTGTCTCTTGAATGCTAAAAGCTTGCATTATTAATATGAATTTTGAGAACTTTCAATCGTAGCAACATCAGGGACCAAGGAGACTTTGGGTGATCTCATATATTATTACTTTTTTCTTTTGAGTCAAGATAACCGCACCTCCGCATTTTTTTCATATAGGCACAGACTAGAACAAAATGTTTTCTGCAGTTCTGCAGAATCCGGTTCCCTTCATTACTGAAGTAAAACCAGATGAATAGTTTTTCAACATTAAACTCGAATTTTAAACTTCAAACTTAACCTTTTCCCACCAAATTCAACCTATACCCAAAGAACTCTTGATCACTCCCAAGTCAACTCCACTTCCTATGACTTCTCCACCACCTGCTCCATTACAACCATCTAAACATTCCTCCCCGTTGGCCATAAACTTAGATCCGATTGAGCTAATCTTCTTTACTCCTCCCATATTACCTCACCCATTCTTTGATTCTCTTGAGGACTTACCTCTACGAACCACCAATGTTGATCCCAATCCTTGATCGATTCCTTAGGTTGCCTAAGGTTAAATTACCTTGGATAAAAATCAAAATAACTGTTGTAGAGAGAAACTTTGTATGTATACTAAAGTATATGTGGAATCTACACCTTAATACCTAGAAGTATTATGAATAAAACAGTAATCGTGAATGAACAAAGATATAACCAAATGCTCAATATTATTAGATCAATAATACTAGTACTCTTCACTAGTACTAGGGTTTACAACCTTGAAGCTTTTCTAAATTGACTTGACAACTTATAAACTTGTGTACTTGTGTGTGTCAAACCAGCAGTACTAATAAACACAAGCAGTAGTAACATTAGTACTAGCAGTACTAATATGTACTCACAGTAGTAACATGTACTAGAAGTCTTAACATTACTACTAGCAGCACTAACTACTTAGCTTATATTTCAGTCTTCAACTCTGAGCAGTGTTAACTTCAACTAACAACAGTAACTTTATGCTATCAGTACTAAATTATACTAACAGTAGTAACTAGCAGTGGTACCTTTATATTACCAGTACTAACTACTTAGCATAATTTCCATTATGTACCTGAGCAGTAGTAACTCTAAGAATCCTTAAAGTCTTTTAAGTCCGAACAATCCTCCCCTAAACTTGATGTTTATCTTCTGAATCTTCAACTTTCTTTGTTAAAAGTCTTCATCACTATCAGGAAGATGCATTCAAACCTTTTATTGATCCTTTTGCTGGTTTACCATAAGTTTGAGTAGTTGGTAGCACATCTCATTCCAATAATCAGTTTGAAGTTTCTTGTTAAGCATATTTGTGATTGTTATTGGTGTGAGGGGATATCTCTTTTCAACTAACATAAAGATGTGGACATTTTCAAACCTTACAAAGTGCACTCCACATGAATCAAACAACTTCCAAATAGTCACTTTATATCGTTGTAGATTTCTTCATACATCACTCTTTATGTCTGGTTCAAACATGACTTTTAAATCACCCCACGACACTCTTTCATGTTCATCTTTAGGCCTTGTATCACCATGCTTTGTTTTGACCAATTTCCAAAGAGTCTCCAAGTCTTCTCTGTCAATGCCCTGAAGCATCCTAATCATTGATGAATATCTCTTGGAACTTCCATCTGCTCTTATTAATTGATAATGTGACATTATTCCTTCTTTAAGAAGATTGTATTCAACAATCACTGGTGGTTTGGTAGTAAGTGGTATAGCATCAATTGCTATATCATCATCTTTTACTATCACCAAATGCTTTTAGCTCAGCTTCATCATCTACTTCAACTTCTTCATGCTCATCTGTCTCTTTATCATCCTCCATTCTTTGTCTCTTTGAAGATTCTTGTTGTTGCTCTTTCCCTGCTCTTTTCTTACCAAGCATCTTCTTTCTGCTACCTTTAGCTTTCTCTTCACTACTTTCTGCTTTCTTTGACTTATCAGATTTCAGTTCATCCTTTGTTCCTTTAGAACTTTCTTCTGTTTCCTTTTTGCTTTTTACTACCTCAGAATCTATAGGAATAAAAGTATTTACTCTCCTTATTTCATTATCAAACAACTTCTAGATCTTTTCATAGCTCTTGCTCTTCAACTGATTATGTTTGTATCCACCCATGTTTTTTAGATAGGTAGACATTAGATTCCTCTTTTGAGCTTTAGTTGGTGGCTTTCTTCTTTTCTCTTCAGCTCTAAGCATTGCAAAATGTTTCTTTCTTTTGTTCATAAGCTCTACAAACAGTCTTGATCTTTCTTCAATATATCTCTCCTTGTTCTTCGGTTTGTAGCCTCTGAGCTAACTCAAAATTTGCCTCCATCATAGCTTGTGTATTATCCCATGACTCAATTAAATTTATGTTGGCTTTTTCTTCCTTTTTCCTTGCAAGCCTTTGCTCTTCTATAAGTTCAGCCTCCAACTGAGCTTGAAGATTTCTTGCCAAATCTTCATCAAGAGCAACTTGATCTTTTCTTTTCAGATGAACTTCAGGCTCAATCATGATTGCTTTGCCTTTGTCTTTAATCATTGAAGGTTGTGATTCTTGTAGAGTTCTGAATTCACTTGGCTCCTGTACTACAACCCCTCTAGCCTTGGGTCTTGTAGTTGTTGTTGTTGTAGCGGCAGTAGTAACAACTTTAGGTTTAGCTGCTTTGATTTGAATAAGTGTCTGAGACAAAGTTATTTCTTCAATAGTTGTAGGAGCATCACTATCTTCAACACTAGTATCTACCTCTCTTTCCTTTGCACTCTACTCCTGTTTCTCACCAACTGGCATATCCACATTTACCTCATCACCATGAAGATCATTTGTATCAAACATTTCTTCATTATATGACCTTCCATGGGTATCATCAACTAAAGAAACATCAGCATCCTTATCAATGTCTTCAATACTCCTCCCCTGTTTAGATGCATCTTCATGATCACCCAAACTATCTTTATCCTCAGAGGATTCAACTCTTCTAGACATACCAACTTTCCTTAGTCTTTGTAATCCTGTAGTTCTTGATTTCTTTTTCCTTTCCAACTTCTAGACCCTCTTCTTTAAATCAGCAATCTTCTTTGCTTGAGCATCCTTTGCCTTCTCCAAATCAAGAACCTGTTTTTGCAAGTTAGTACATAAAATCATCAATTCAGATAGTTGCATGCTATCCTCACCACTGAGAGGTGGATCATTGGAAGGTGTAGGAACACTGTCATCTTGTTGTGTCTCCTCTTGAGTAACTGCAGTGTCCTTCCTCTGTTTCCTCCTGGACTGTTTCTTCTGAGATCTAGAGGATGATGGTTGAGTAGTAATGGGTATCTGGTTAGAATCAGTAGGAATGCCTGAATCTACACCCTCTTCTTGATTAGCTTGAACCATCATTGTTTCAAACAAAGGTGTTACTCTTCTAGAAAAATCCTTTCCTTCTCTCCTCATATTGGCAAAGATTTTCTTTGTGTGTGAAGGGTTAACATAAATCTTCTTATGATGTGACATATCACCAAGCTGTTGATTAATGAAAACTTATAGAAATCGTGGATACATCAGAAATTTAACCCCTCCATCTAAGTGTTTCACCATAGCATCAAAAATGTACTTAGACATATTAAATTTTTGGTTTGTGGCCAAGCATTTGATTAAAGAAGCCATTGTACTACTTAATTCATTCCATGCAGTGGATTTGGCACTAAGGCATTGGGTAATGGTATGAATTAAGAACTTCCATTGCGGAGAAAAGAAAGCTTTATAAAATGTAAGCTTTTGAGAAGGTTTTTCATACCCCATCCGTGCTAGTTCTTCAAAAATTATAGCAGTTGGCAAACAATCGATACCTCCTGCATCTTCCAAGTGAAGATCACTTCTAATGATTGACTCCGTGATGATCACCTTCTTCTTATCAATTAGGGCTTGTAACTGACGTTCACCATTGACAATGTTTGCCTTTGTCGTTGCCCAAAACTGTTGAATGCAAGATGTGTAGATGATAGGATTGACAGTCAATGCATAACGAATCTGATTAGCATTCAGAAAATCAATAATCTCATGAAATCCATCACTTTCAGTGGGTTTTTCCAAGAATGCGACCATGTTGTGAGTATCAGCAAAAGTTAGGGTTGACATTGTGTTATGTTTTTATGATCAAAGATGAAATTGAGTTAGGGTTTATGGTTAGAGAGTGTTTGAATGATTGAAATCGAATAAAGAATCGAATGAAACCCTTAATCGAAGTATTTATAGAATCACCCACATCAGCATTAACTTGAACTGGCAGTACTAAATTAGGCCTAGCAGCATTAACTTAAACTAACAGCACAATGTTATGCCTAACAGTAGTAAGTAACCCAATAACCTAAGACTAACAGCATTAAGTTTTAAGTTACCAACACTAACTTTAATTTCTTTCCAAAAAGGACTTCTATCATCAATTGATTCTTCTCATAAGCTCTCTTTCTGTTTTTATGCTCACAATATCTATATGTTCTTTTTTCTCACTTAATCACTCATTTCTGTTTTTATTCACACATCTCTCTTTCTATTTTTAAGCTCACTTAATCTCTCATTTCTTTTGGCTCACCAAATCACTCTTTCTATTTTTATGCAACATTTTTGACAGTTTTGTACATAGTTCCATCAATTCCAATAGTTTCATACTGTCCTCTCCACTTCCAAGTGTGTAACCTCTTGAGAGAGGTGGATCATTGGACTGTTTAGATGTAGTCTCAAACCTAGTTTGAGCATCCACATCCCCCAATATGGTATCTTGGCACCTGGGACCACTACCTGAACCAATTCCCTAAGGACTTGATCCATTAAGTGTTGCCATGGATTGGGTCTTATTTGATGTTACCACTGTCCTGCTCTGCTTCTAAGCTAGAAGCAGTAGTGGCAGCCCTTTCCATTCTGTCACCCAACTCCTTATGGACAGCCTCATCACCAACCTTTACAGGGGGACCACTAGACTGAGGTATCTTGGTGTCCCGACCTCTTTTGACATGCCTAGATGTTTTTGATTCTTTTTAACACACTTTTGATATAACATATCCTTCCATCCATGCTTTGACTGTATAAATAAGTAGCCTCCCCTCAAACAATGCTTCAAGGGATAAGAATTTGCTCAACAGTTGTAACTTTAGCTCTCATGTCATCTCAACAGTATAGCCAAAATACACAATACCAGAGTATTTGCTTTGACAGTATTAGTATGGGACTACAGTTTTAAACAAGCAGTATATGTAGAACTTTAGCAGTATAATTATAATTAGCAGTACTAATTGACAGTCTAACAGTACTAATCCTTTACAAAACTTTTACAAAGACATAAAAAGGTGTAGACATTAAGGATTAAGCATTCCAATACTTGAGACTAAGTACTGAAACCTTCTAGCATCAAACTTTTGTATGCATGATCTGTAACTATTTTGATCAGTATGAATTTAACCATTGTATTACTTTTTAGCATTGCAATCTTTTATAAAATGATGCCTAATCTCTATATGTTTTGTTTTAGAATGTCGAACAGGATTTTCAATAATGCAGATAGTACTGTTATTATCAATATTAATGACAGTATTCATGAAATTATGACCTTAACCTAGGCAATTGATTTTGAATAAGAGTACTTGTCCTATATGCAACTAGCAGCAGCCACATATTCAGCTTCAGTTGTAGAGGTGGCAACCACAGTTTGCTTCTTTACACAGCCATGTATCAAACATATTTCCCAAAAACTTAACACCTTCAGTTTAGACTTACTTATTGAGTTGCTCTAGTATCGTCACTATTAGTATAGCAACTAATTCAAATGGAGAATCCCTAGGATACCTAAATGCCTAATGTTGGGTTATGCCTTTTAGATTTCTAAAAAATTCTCTTGATGTAAGAGATAGGATGTCTTTGGTGTACACTTAGAATCTGGCACATGCACATACTGAAAATATAAATAACTGGCCCTAGATGCTGTGAGATTGCATCCAAAGACACAATCATAGATCTATAGAGATGTACTTCACATCATCAGCATCTCTTCACATTTTACTAAAGGCTTTTTAAAATCAACTGGGTAGAAGCGACTTACATCTGTGTACGTTAAATTTCTTTCAAAATCTCAGCTACATTATTTATCCTAACGATAAATATTTCATCTTTCCTTTTGTGTTACTGTCATAATCTAAGAAGAAAGGTCGTTCTCCCATTAATCATCTCGAAACTTATCCTTCGTAAGCTTCTCAAAGCAGTACCACAGCTCTTGTTTGTAAAGCCAATGATAATGTCACAAACTATAAAACATGTACAAGCAAAAATATCTCCTTTTTGCTTCTTGATAAATAATGTTTGATCTATCTTCCCTCTTTTAAACCCATTGCCCAACATATAGTTAGCCAAGGTTTCATACCATGCTCTTGGAGCTTGATGCAACCCATAAAGTGCCTTGACCACCTTGTAAACTTTATCTGGATGGTCATGATCTTTAAATCCTGGTGGTTGAGTAACATAAACCTCTTCCTCAATGGTTCCATATAAGAATGCACTCTTCACATCCATTTGATATACTAGAAAACCCATAAAAGAAGCATATGCTAAAAACAATCTTATTGCCTTAATTCTTGCCACATGAGCAAAAACTTCTTCATAGTCTATACCTTCTACTTGCTAGGACCCCTGTGCAAAAACCTTGCTTTATTCGTATTCACATTCCCTCTTTATCTTTTCTTGTTTCTGAAGACCCATTTTGTTCCAATGGCCCTCTTCCTATTAGGAAAATCCACAAGTTTTCAAACCTGTTGGAGTTTGAATTGCAAAAGTTCTTCCTGTATTGCTTCCACCCAAGATGAATCAGATAGTGCTTTAGCAATGCTTGGTGAGTTCTAATCTAGATAAGAAAACATGCATATAAAACAAGTATTCAGGGTATCATGTGTTTTATGTTCATATACATCACTAAGAAACCTGTTATAAAGTTGATTTGGCTTTTCTTGTCTGTAAGTGCGACTTCATCCTTAATCACATATTTAATGGGTGTTATTTTTGGAATTCTTGTATTGGGGTGGCTAGAACTGTATACGGAATTAATAGATGTTCCTCAAATCAACTTTTGGTTCACTTCATCACTGAAGGAACTCAATCATGAGTGGTCTCAAGTGTTGGACTTAGCTACCAATTTAAACATGTCTATAGGCTATCTAGTTAATATGAAATAGCAGTATTCATGTGGGATCAACTGTATTAAGTTTAAAACGACCAAGTATTAACTTCAGGAATGGCAGTATTAACATGTTGTCCTAGCAGATTTAACGTCCTTAGAATGTTTATATCATCTTTGGAATTATCTTTTTCCATCACTTCATTATGTGGAACATCTTCAACCTGTTTTGATCTTCAACTGCTGAGTTTGGTTCACCGTTACCAACTTCTTTGGAAGGTGATTCAAAGTATGAAGCATCTTTCCATAATTGGCATCACACTGCATCTTGACTGATTTCTTCTTTCTGCGTATAGGTACATGTATTAAGTTCTCTTGTGTCTGCTGATTCATTTGAGATTGACCTGTAGATACTGGTACATAAATTCTCGATTGGGTTAGATTGAATCTATATCAAACTGCCTTTGGTTTCCCTTCTATCATTGGCTTATTCTTTTAAAAACATTATGCAAGTTTTCTTCTACCCTCCTGGTTCTTGTGTTGTGTACCCTAAAGCTTTATACTCAAAGGAATATCAAACAAAGAAACTTCCATCATTTTGCCATCAAACTTTTCTATATTGTCCTAAAGTATTATGAATGGTAAACATGGACATCAATGGTCTCATAAGCTTAACGCGGGTTTTAATACCTCTATAAGTTCAAGAAGGTGTCTTGTTATGAGGTTTGACATACTAAGACCCTATTTTGTACATAGCATAGCAGTACTAACTATTTAGCCCAAAATGTGATAGGTAACTTAGAGTCAGCTAACATGGTTCTAGCAGCCTCAATTAGTGTCGTATTTCTCCTCTCAGCCATACCTTTTGCTGAGGAGTCTTGGCTACACTGTATTCCCTCTTAATACCTTTTTCTCTGCAAAAATCATCCATAACTTTATTCTTAAATTCTTGTTCAGTTTCACTCACTGATTTATTTCACTTTTTTATCTACTAGGTTTTCTATTTTATATGATAAAGTTCTTGAGAATCTCACTGGTTTATCCTTTGTTGTTAAAATGAAAACTAAGATAAACCTACTATATAATATCAGTGACTACTAAGCAATACTTCTATGCATTAAACTATCACAAAGCTTGGATCAAACAAATCCATTGAAGATAAACAAAGGCTTAGTAATTGGATTCATGAAACTTTGGACTTACAAGAAGCTCTTGTTGCTCCCTTTAAGATAAAGCATACATGTTTGGTCAGTTTCAAAATGTTTGTAGGAAAACCTCTTACAGATTATCCTTTACAAGTGTTTATGTTCTTATAGTTAATATGACCATAAGTCTCGTATGCCAGGGAGCATGCTTTCTATCTGATGTAGCCTTTGCAAACATGACAAGTTAAACTATCTTTAGGAACCAATGTTCTTTTTTTATCAAATAATATTACATGTTGTCCTTTTAGGAATTTTAAAGAAGTATTGACTTTTTTCAGGAACTTTAAAATTTGGAGATAAGACAAGACATTCGTGTCAGTAAAATGGACATAATTCTTTTGCACACATCTTTGTGACCACTAAAAAGGTTGAAGATTTAACATCTTGAAAGTATACATCTTCATAATCTAGGCTATCAGTTTTTTTGGTGTTCCTTTACTAGATAATTCTACCTCCATGTGCTCCTCCCCCCAAATGTAATCTTACTCCATCTTATTTTCTTGTAATCTATGAATTAAGCTTAGTTCCAATCATTGCTCGAGCATCCAATGTCAATACTATCCTGTATCTTCCTGGTTGTGGCTTGCTGCACATTAAACATAAGGAAAATTAGTTTCCTTTGGGGACCCAAGCCATTACTAAACTTGGAATCTGCCTCGTGATCAATATTAGTTGTGTTTAATTCAAAGGTGATTGATGCACTATCAAGTTTGGTAGGTCTCCAAACCCAACATGCTGAGGCCTTAACAGCATTTGCCTGATTAACCCTAGCAGCATTAACAACTACTGAATGTGGCCTAGCAGTATTAACTGTTTTTGGCCTAGCATTATTAACTGCTTTTGCCTTGGCAGTATTATTTGTTTGGGTAAACCTTTTGTAGTTAATATGTTTTTGATGGATAAGGACCTTCTTACAGGTGATTGTGCTTAATTTGAAAAACGTGTCATTGGTTTAGACTTAAACTATAGATTTAGGATGAGCAGTATTAACTTTCCTGACAGTATTAAATGGTTTTGGCCAGTTTTCATTAAAACTGCTCTTGAAACAATGTTCCTTTGAGCATTAAGGTGAGTCATGTTGGTAGTATAGTTGTAGTTCACCATGTTATAATCATTCCCATATACTTCCTTTTCTTTGTGGTATTTACAATGAGCTTGATATGATTCAAAAACTCCAAAATTTTCATGCTTAATATATACATCACAAAATCACTACCTAGTTGTTGGGATTTAAGATTATTCCAATTTCTTTGATTCCCCCTGGACTTTGTGATCTATACATCTCAGCATACCTAATGACTTTTTTAACTGTTTTTCATGATTTTTAGATTTACTGAACTCTATCTTTTTATAACAAGAAAAAACAGGTTCTTTATAACATTAAGTGAAGGACTCTAATCAAAGATACTTGTGTACTTCTGATACTGTTTTTTTTACCAAAGAGTCTTCAAAAATTTTCCTTAAAATCATTGATTTTTTTATACAAAACAATGTTTAGACTCTTGCTTACTATCTCAGAACCATAACTTTGAATTTAGGGACTTTGATATTCATCAAGACCATAATAAGACAAATTTCAAGCTTTTGTTTATTTTTTTTTTTTTTGTTTTTTTTTTTTTTTTTTTTTTTTTTTTTTTTTTTTTTTTTTTTTTTTTTTTTTTTTTTTTTTTTTTTATTTTTTTTTTATTTTGTTTTTTTTTTTTTTTTTTTTTTTTTTTATTTTTTTTTTTTTTTTTTTATTTTATTTTTTGTTTTTTTTTTTTTTTTTTTTAGGTCGATTATAGATTAAAGGATAGGGTGGAGGAACAGCATTATACCACCAAACCCTTTTTTACTTTGGTCAGTTATCATGACTCCCTTAACAACTTGTCTAGGCATCTTTGATGATTATCTAATTTCTCATTTTTATCTTCACTGCCTCTTTTTCGCGTAACTTTTTCAGATCTCACTTATTAGCACATTTGATTTTATAGTCTTTGAGTGTTATTCCCTTTTAAAGAAATGCAAACTTCTTCACTAACATAAGAACCTCATTCTTTCTATATGTGATAAAGTTGTTATTCTAGTTGCTAAACCATCTTTTATAAAAGTAGTTGCTTGTAAATTCGGGTTGATTAAACTTAACATTTTAAATCATCACACTGTTTATTAAGGTTTCATAGTTTTTCAACAAGTTCTAGAAGCAACTTTTATCGATTGTATACTCCTCAGAGTCTGAAGAACGACATTTGGAGCCTTGTTTGTTGAACCTGTTCTTATGCATATCATCTACAGTCAAAACCTACACCATTTTTAGCTTCAACATTGCCTTTGATGATGTGTTCATTCATTGTTTCTTTGCTCTCCTAGTGTTGTCTTGGTATTTTGAATGACCCTCTTTGTTCCTTGTGCTCTACATTCCTGGCAAAGTGTCCCATTCTTGTGACTGTGGAATCAACTCTACCTTGGATTTGTCATTCCATCAGTTTATTAGCATTAATGAAAATTTTCTTTATTGTTCTCTAAAAGTATATTTTGCTCATACTTAGCAGTGAGAGTGCAATTTCAATCCATTGCTTCCAGATCTTCTTCATGTTTTTTCTCTAAGTCCTATTGTAGGAGATTAGAACGTTTGGCATTCTAACCATGAAAGCTGACACAATATTATCACTGAAGTTAGCTGTACTAGCTTGAGGACAAGCAGTGTTAATTATTAGAGTTAACATGTACTAACTTCATTTGCTTGATTTGCAGTATTATCTTTCATTTAGTACATGCTGGATAGTCTTGGAGCATTCATAAAGGCTAAGTTTTTGAGCACCACTACTTGCCCAACAGATTTCTTTACATTCTGTTATAT
The DNA here is from genome assembly GCA_026074375.1 of Tanacetum coccineum. NCBI lineage: Eukaryota > Viridiplantae > Streptophyta > Magnoliopsida > Asterales > Asteraceae > Tanacetum > Tanacetum coccineum. The sequence goes on from BQNB010048417.1 coordinate 13,435, forward strand.
AGTTTTGAAGTTGCTTGTACAAATCATTAAATGCTCATTGTATTAATATCAGCCTTATTCATCCTGTACTTCAAATGAATATTCCACTCTGGAGGCAAGATTCTCATAAAATTGAATTTAAGTCTTCTTGAGTGTGACCACACCAAAATTGCAGCTATAACAATCTTCTGGAGTCTGTTAAAGATAAATCAAGAGAATCTGTGCTAGATGCACTAAAATTTTCTATTGTTGCTTCAACATTGTCTTTTGTGTTTTCTTAGTGGTTCTTACCTCCAATTCATATTTTGTAGCGGCAAACATTGTTTTAGCATCACGGTTATTGACTGAAAGTAAGTTGAGTTTATGGGGTAGAGCCATGAGTAGGCAAGCTTTTAGCTTCATTCATTCTTCTGTTGGTCTTTTCTTCAGCAATTACAGGTTACTGACCTTTCTCTATAGGCGTTTGTGGTATAGATACCCATGAGTTACCATTCTCTATGACCTCCCATAGAGCATAGTCTTGTACCTAGAAGTATTGCTTGATTCTTATCACCCACATCTCATACTCACCTAGTTTGAGTATGGGTAGCTTAGCAGTAGTATTACTCTGTGCAGATTCAAATTCCATAACTTCTAGATCAAAGTTTTAGAACACAAGGCTCTGATACCACTTGTTGATCCCAACTAGATCTTGCAAACCTTGTAAAAGGGTTAGTTGTATTGAATAGATTCAAGACAACTATGCTAGAAACTTTGTTGATACTAAGAGTATGCGGAATCTACTCTTTAGTACTTAGAAGAATATGAATGTAATAGTAAACTGTGATGCTGTAGGACTGATATGAACATTGAATTATCAAATAGCTTCAATTATTATGAGAATAATACGAGTACTTTGTCTAGTACTAGGGTTTACAACCTTGAAGCTAAATGATTGACTAATTGATGTGTTTCTAAACACCAATAACTAGGATACTTTTATAACACGAGTCCTTTACTAGATATTATGAATGCTTCTAAAACATTAAGCTTTTATGCTATATCTTTCTAAATATTTAGAACTATTACAAGATTAAACTAATACTTATCTTTTAAAATGTCATTAACTCCTCTTCACACGTCTTTATCCTTCTGCAGTCTTTTTAGTCTTTATCAGCAGTATAAATCCTTTAGCAGTGTTAACGTTTAGTAATCGAGTACTAACTTTATACTAAGCGTGTATAACATTCTTCTTGCAGTACTAAATAGTTTATACTGCGAGTAAGACTTAAGCAATACTAATACTTTGACTTGGCAGTACTAGTCTTATTGAGTTGAATTCCCAATCAAGTACATCAACGCGACAACGTTGCTGAAGGAGGTTTGATTTTTTAGATTTCATCTTGTAAGAGGTTGGTGGTTGGTAAATAAAAATAAAAAAAAAAAAAATCAAAAGTAAAGCAAAGTATGTAATATATTCAGTATATATTACACATAAAATGAAAAGTATATAATTATATGGTGAAATCATATCTAAACAAAGACCAAACAATCTAATAAATTATCGCAATAGATACTACTTTACAAGTATTATATAAGAAACGTAGAAAAATATATTGTATCAAAACTAATTTCGCGCGTTTTTGAAATCACCAATTAAGTTAATAAAACGTTCTTGCATAAGAATAAACGTACGTTCTAAAGTTACGAATTAAATAAATGACGTTTTTAAAGTTTTTACAAAACTTATTCTTTTGTTTATTTTGTAAGAATTATAAATTATAATCTTTATAATTTAGGATTTCGTTACGCGGTCTTTAACTAAACTAGTTGTCTCGTTGTAAAGCTTAAGCTTGTCGTTCACATTTCCGGTTTTATTGTATCATTACAAATTAATAATATTAATACTATATCCTGTTCTTTTCTCGATTTTCTAAAATAATAGAAATTTTAGTGAAAAATACTAAGTATAGAAATTTTTATAAATTTCGGCATGACCTATTCGTTTATATGACGTTTCCCATATTAACAAAACTCAGCGTTTTCCCATTTAACCAATCCATGTTGCAAATATCGCATGTTTCAAAATATATTTATTTAGACGAGATCAATCAAATAAATAAATTAAAATAAAAAGAGCAAAACCAAACACACCCTTATGATGTTAAACAGCGAAACAAACACACCCTATGTGATTCGTTTTCTAAACTAACGCACCCTTAATGATTCGATATCAAAACCAACGCACCCTAATGGGTTTTACAAAACCAACAAAGCACCTTAAGGGCTATAATACAGCAAGTCACATATGCCCATGTTGGGGCTGTTAACGCAGATCCAAACGCCCCCATGCTGGGTTGTAAAACTCGCAGCAACAAACACCACTTTTGGGCAGTAAAAAACGCAGTGTGAAACCCTTATTTGGGGCTGTAAAACGCAGCAACAAACACCCATGTTTGGGCTGTAAAACGCAGCAGCAAACACCCCTATTTGGGCTGTAAAACGCAGAAATAAACACCCTTATACGGACGTGATTATTAGCCGAATAAAATGGAACAATGACACTAAATAAACAAGTTAAAACACCAAACCACTCTAAAGTTTATTATTTGTTTTGACAATATGTGAAACCATCCTTAGCCGGAAATATAAGGGTGAAGGGGGGGAGGTGAGGTGGTACGGCGGCTGAGCCGCGATGGGGGTGGCAGTGAGCTGACGGTTGTGGTGGTGCGTTGATGGTGACGGAGTGATGGCCGACGTGGTGGATGAGATGGTTGAGGTGAAGGTGGCGGTTGTGGTAGTTGGTGGCGACGATGACGTGGTGGTCGTGGTGAGGTGGATGCGGTGGTGAAGGTGGGGCAGCCGTGGTGATGATGTTGGTGTCATGGAGGTCGACGAGGTGATGATGTTGATGGTGATGAGATGCGGCTGGTGGCCGGTATTTCTCCGGGGATAAATTGGGGGGGGGGCGCGGGTTTGTATTGATAGGGTGAGGAGTGGGTGGGTGCGCGCTTGGGTTATATCATTAATGAGATGTATACCGTTCGCGGAATCATTCAATTTTTTTTTTTTTTTTTTTTCTTTTTTTTGTTTTTTTTTCTTGTATTTTTTCCCCTTTTTATTTTTTTTTTTCTTTCCCTTTTTTTTAAGTCATTTTATTTACTCAAATGTTGTAATATAAAGTGACAAGTGCTAGATTTATGAGGGTGAATGGTGTAAATATTTCCACAGGGACCATAAGTGTAATTTTTGTAAAGTATTGGTTTGGGGCTCGTTTAGGCTAGTTAACGATTGATTTTAATAATACAAACTTACACACCATTGTTTCCAATTGTTTTTCTATGAAAATGAGTATTTACTTGACTATATTTTATAAAAGTTTTTATAAAATTTATTTAATGTTAATTATTTATTTTGTGTAGTCATCGGGTATCTCGGGCAAGCTTTGTCTGTAAAAATAAAATCTGTATTTTTAGCATTCGCGTTTATAAACAACGGTTTTTGATAAAAATGTAAATATTTATTAAATTTTTTTTTAATTAAAAGTGATAATTAAATATAATTTAATTATTTTTGTGTCAGGTACGCGTGCGGTGGTGTTCAAACTTTGCGTGGCTATTGTTGTATTTTCTGTAGGGTTCGTGCGGGGAGGGGGGAGTGTGGGGGGGTGGAGGTGCCTCGGGGTAAAACTGAAAGGATTCCGGATTGAGTCTTGATGTCAATGCTTGTATGACTCCCATAATGAATAACTACTTTGGAGGTCGTTTTTGATAAGTTAAACTTAGGAATAACTTATATCTTCTCGTTTTCAAAGTAAATTAGTTGAAAAATAAATTGTGTAAATGAGAAATAATAATTAATAATTAGGATTTATTTATTTAAAACTATGTTTCAAAATTTTACCGGCTAGCGGTAATGTTTTTTTGTGACCGTATAAGGTCAAAAGTCAACTATGTCAAGTCGGTAACCATAAAGGCAAAGGGTAAAATTGTATTTTAAAAATTTCAAAAATTGTCGGTGTGACATTTGCTTCTCTCAACGTGACATCTGTTATTCCAGAGGTATGATATTTGTTGATCCCATTTGAATCAGATTCTTGAACTCCTTAGCTTGATTGGAAAGGTTTACGTATCCTTGTATAAATCCAAAGACACTAAGATTGAAACTTTGGTAGTGTATGATTTAACTATGCGGGAATCTAGTTATACCACTAAGATGAATAACAGTAGGATTTGTTTTGACTACACAGAGAATACATCCAAAAACAATAAGCTCTAATATATTAATACGAACACTCTTTGACAGTGTTAGGGTTTACAACCTTGAAGCTATGAAAAACTATGAAAGACTGATATCTAGATTTATGTCTTAGGGTTCCTTTTATACACTAAGGAAACCCTAATGGGCTTACAAATGCGTACTATGAAATTGCATTTATGTCCTATTTAAATATTATGCATAGCATTTTTAGCAGTACGAAACTATTACAAGATAAACAACACTAAGTATTATTAACAGTATAACTATACTGGCAGTACTAACAATGTACTGGCAGCACTAACTATTATAGCTAGCAGTACTAATAACTTAAACTATTTTCTTTAAACTTCAACAGCAGCACAATCTTGAACCAGCAATATTAACTTCCAAAACTAACAGTAGTAACTTCAGAAGCCTTCAATTCCAACAATCCTCCCCTAAACTTGATATTCACCTTATTAATCATCAAGTTTCTTTAGTATCATCATCTTGATCATCAGGAGGATGTATCCAAACACTCTTCTACTTTTGAAGTTGTGATTTTGTATAATCTTAAGATGCTTCAAATGCCATCTCACTATCATGACATCAACTATAGTCTTATTTAGATCTTGAAAGCTTTTCTTGAGTTAGAGGATATTTTTTCAAATCATCAGGTGAATAGAAACTCAGTATTTCATCATACAGTACATGAACTCAAATGTGTCAAACAATCGCCAGCTCTTATCTAAGTTGTAGTCTTTTTGTTTCTTCTATATGTCATCTTCTTTCATGGCTCAAATAATAGTCTTCAGATCTCCCAAAGTAACAAGTCATATCCTTCTGGACTTGTTGTCTCATATCTTTCATTTACCAACCTATGTAGATCTATCACATCTTGTTTGTCAAAATCATCAAGCATCTCACTAAATATCTTGTAATTCTTAGAACTTCCATCTGCTCTGATGATTTGATATACATTGTATTTTCAATTTAAAATATGGTGCTTCCAATCAACAAATTGGATATTTGTGGCCAGAGAATTGCACTTAAATAGCAACATCATCCTTGGAACTAAATCCATACTATCACTAAGTTCCTCTTTATCAGCATCATGATCCTTCTTCCGTTTTGTTTCTTGGAACTTTCTTCTTCAGAATCTGCTCTTGGTCTCTTTTTAGTGCTTTTTGCTTGCTGTTGACTGTCATCATCTATAGGTTTAAAGTCATCAATCCGCTTCTTCTCTCTTTCATATAACTTCTGAACTTCTTCAAAGTTCTTGTGCTTTAGTTATTGATGAGCGTACTTACCCATATGTTTGAGGTAAGTAATCATCCTGTTCCCGACTTGAGTTCTTGTAGGTGGTTTGTTCCTAATTGCCTATGCTCTTTCTGTGCCAATTGTTTCTTTCTTCTTACAAAAGAATTCTGCTAACAATTGGATTTTCTTCAATTGGGTACTTTTCTTGCTCTTCATGTGAGTTAGTCTTACAGCCTAGTTCACATGATCATGCATCTATTCTGGCTTGAATTTCATCATACTTTCAGCTAAAACTAGCACTAGTAGCCTTCTTCTTGCTTTTGTCTTTATTTTTGTGTTATGGTCTCAACTCTGATAATCTTACCTCATGTAATCTCTTAGCTAAACTCTGGATTACTTTCAATTTGGAGCTAACCCTTGATCCTTTCTTTTTACACTTTCAACTGAGTTTCTCAGGTTCTTCTTCAACAAGTCACCTTTACCTTTGTCTTTTTAGATCAATTTGGAAGAGGTTGACGTGGTAGTTATGATCTGATAGGGTCTGAAAGAGTCTTCTACTATCTTTAATGAAATCCTTTCTCCTTAGCTTTCTTTCCTGTATCTTTATCAAAGGTTCTGAGCCATAGCCCTTAGTAGCATCCTCATCATCAAGGATGTTGTTGTTATAGGTGGAATCTTGGTGCAGCAGTACTAACTCCCTCACCAGCTAGTATCATATTGCTTTGTATCTTTCTCTTGAACAAATCATTCCTTCTTCTCAGATCAATCAAGATCATTCAAAATCTCTATAATACATTGGCTTTGTCTTGTCACCTTGTCCTCCCATGTTTAGTGATACTCCTCATCTAAATTCATCATCAGATGTTTAAACTCTGCTATATATCCTCCTTTTGGTGTGAGATTTGCTTGACTCTCTGTCTTTTAATTTCTTGACTCTTTGCTTTAGTTTGAGGATCTACACAGCTTTGTGCATCCTTCTCTTTCTCCAAGTCAAGCACCTATTTTGACAATTTTGTACATATAGCCATTAATTCTTCAGTTTTCAGCCTACCCTCATCACTTCCAGGTGTGTAACCTCCTGTGAGAGGTGAATCATGGGGTGTAGGTGGTACAGGTTATCAATTCAAAAGTTGTTCCATGCTGCTCCTAGCTTCAGTGTGTGCACCTTTGGAGAGAGGTGGTTCATTTAGGCTTTTCATGCACTCTCTCGACTAGTCTAAGCAAGAGCTACCCCTTATGGTTTCTTGGAGCCTGGACTTGCCTCCTGTATCCATTCCCTGGGGATATGTCAACATTAGGATTGCCGTGGGTTCTGGGTCCTAATTATGTTATAACTGTCCTGTGCTGCAACTAAGCTAGCATCAATAGTGATAGCCCTTTCCACACTGTCACCCCCTCCTTATGGACAACCTCATCTGCTCCATGGTCTAAAGGCACAACTGTCTGAGGTAAAAAGCAATGACTCTGTTTGGCAATTCCTATGTTTTTAAGTCTTTTTTTGGAGATGGGAGTATTTGCTCAATGTGAGCTTCGGTTTGATGTTCATGGGAAACTGTTGGAGGTATTTCAGTTTGAAGTGGTGTTGTTTGAGGGTTCTGAAATGTTGGTTGTAAGATAGAGGTGGGGGTGGGGATTAGGGGTATGCTGATCACTTCAACCTCAGGTGGATTGATTTTGACACCAACATGGTAGTCAAAAAGTAGGAGTAACCTTTTGAAATTTTTTTACTTTTCCTTGCCATTTAGAGAAAAACCTTTATACTGTGTGGTTGGTGTCTCATAAGTATTTTAAAAGGTTATGGTATATTCTTTAAGGTGGTTATTGAAAAAAGAGTTGTAATACTACCTTAGATATTATTAAAATCTCTGGATCCAAGTTCTCAAACATACTATCAAAAATTAATTTAGAAAAATTAATTTTTGACCAATGTGCTCAACAATATAATGATGAAGCTCAAATTAGTTGAAAATTCTTTTCAAGCTATTGATTGAACTTTTCAATGACATGATGGCATGTATCAAAATTTCACCATTTGAAGGTGAGACATGAACCTTTTGAATGTAAGTTTTGTAGAAAGTTGTTCCATATCCATCAGCAAGGTTTTCAAAATTTCATCATTCTGTAGGCATGCATACCATTTCATCGTTATTAAAGGGAAGATCACTTCTCACATGATGTTTCTGATATGACCACAGCCTTGCCATTCAACAATATGCATGTATTTGCTTAAATGAATTGACTGTTTTTGGATGTGGCTAGTATCCAAAATTGTTCAATGTATGATGCATAGTTAGTAGGACTTACAGTGAGAGCATTTAATATTGATCAAACATGTCGAGAGGATAGTCACTATTATGTATGATACTCTGCGTTTCCTTTGTCTTTTCCAAACAAGCGGCGCGGGGGGTAACTTATTATGTTGTCGACAATCTTCAAATCCGCCATGTAGTGATTGATTTATGAGAAGGGTCTGGTTTTAAGTTCGTTGATGTGAGTATGAGGGTTGGACAATGTTTATGGAGATATTATAAAGAGAGCTTAGGTGTGATTGGACCGACCTGAATAAAGTTGAATACTTTTCTTTAAGTTAATACTTATAATAAGAAAGAAAGTTCAAGGAATTATCCAAAATTAAGAACCCCATAAGGAAGTTGTTGGCGGAATTTTCAACGGTTGATAAATTAATTAATGAAAATTTGTTATGCCCCGAACAGTCTTAACGGTAACAAGTGTTGATTCTCACAAGCTCTCTTTCTGTTTTTAATCTTACTTTATCTCTCATTTCTTTTTCTCACTAGATCACTCTATCTGTTTTTTTGTTTCACACATCTCAATTCTCACAGGCTTAACTGTAACAGCAGAAGTAAGTCATAGACCAATAGTAGTAACTTGAGTTTCATCATTAGCTGCTGTTCCATTCCATTTCAAGCCTTATTTCTGCTGCATATTAATTAACCTCCCCTCAATCAATGCTTCAGAGGTTAAGCATACCTTAAGCAGTACTAACTTTGGCTAATCAGTACTAACTTTGGCTCAGCAGTACTAACTTTGGCTCAGCAGTACTAACTTTGCCTGGCAGCATTAACCTTACAACTACCAGTTTTAACTCCAAATTCATTACTAATACCATCTTCAAACCATATTAAACACGTCTTCAAAGATTAAGTAATCCAATGCTAGCAATCAAAAAGTTAAACCTGCTAACATCAAATGCCTTTGTGAGTAGATCAGCAACATTATGATCTATATGTATCTTAATTACTTGAATGAGTCTCTTCTCATAAGAATCTCTGATGAAATGATGCCTTATTTCAATGTGCTTGGTTTTAGAATGAAACACTGGATTCTTGACAATACAAATGGTGCTTTCATTATCAATGTAAATCTTAGTGTTCATGAAATTGAACCCATAATCCAGCATTTGATTTTGGATCCACAACACCTGCCCACAGCAATTAGCAGCAGCAACATACTCTGCTTCAGTAGAGGAGTTGGCAACTATAGTTTTCTTTTTACATTGCCATGAAATCAACCTTTTTCTAAGAAATTGACAACCTCCTATTGTGGATTTCCTATCAAGGCTAGCTCCAGCATAATCACTGTCAGAAAAAGCTTCCAAGTCAAATGGTGAATCCCTAGGATACCAAAGGCCCAAGTTAGGCTGACCTTTCAAGTATCTAAAGATCCTCTTCACTGCATGAAGATGTGAGACTTTAGGAGTAACTTGGAACCTTGCACAAGCACAAACAGCAAACATTATGTCTGGCCTAGAAGCTGTTAAGTACATCAATGATCCAATCATTGATCTGTATAAATGAACATCTACATCTTCTGACTATGCATCCTTGATCAATGCCTTGTTAGGCTCTATTGGAGTGTTGGCTGGCTTTACTGAGGAGAAATAAAACTTCTTCAAAATATCAGCCACATATTTGTCTTGGCTGATGAAGAATCCACCATCCTTCTGCTTTACCTGCAACCCTAAGAAGAAAGTGAGCTCCCCTATAGAACTCATCTGGAATCTCTTGTGCATCATCTGCTCAAACTTAACACATAAAGACTTCTTGGTAGACCCAAAGATGATGTTATCAACATACACCTGCACTAATAGGATATCATCTTTGTCCTTTTTGATGAACAAAGTCTTATCTATAGTGCCTCTTCTAAATCCATTTTCCAATAAGTAGGTAGACAAGGTTGCATACCAGGCTCTAGGAGCTTGATGTAGACCATATAAAGCTTTTTCTACCTTGTAAACTTTGTCAGGAAACTATGGATCTTCAAAACCAGGAGGTTGGGACATATACACCTCCTCTTCAATAGTACCATATAAAAAGGCACTGTTCACATCCATCTGGTACACAATAAACCTCATAAATAATGCATAGGCCAAAAATAACCTGATTGCTTCTATCTTAGCAACAGGAGCAAAAACCTCATCATAATTAATTCTTTCTTCTTGGGTGTATCCTTGTGCCACCAGTCTTGCTTTGTTTCTAACAACAATTCCTCTCTCATCTTTCTTGTTTCTAAAGACCCATTTAGTTCCAATGGCCCTCTTGCCATTAGGAAGATCCACCAGAGTCCAAACCGTTTGAAGTTTAAATTGCAAAAGCTCCTCTTGCATTGCTTCTATCCAGCTTGGATCTGTCAAAGCTTGAATCACCTTCTTGGGTTCTATTTGTGAGAGAAAACAGGCAAATAAGCAGTTCTGATAATCTTTGTGATTTGTTCTTCTCTGCTTGTTAATGTAGCTAACCATACCATTTTCTTCAGAAAAATTGATCATTCTCCTTGTTTGAGTTGCTGAGTTTAGGTCTCCAATGATCTGCTATTTTGGATGGTCTTTGTGCACTCTTGCTATGGGAATAGGAGTGACAACTATTAAAAGTTCTAAGTTGTTGTTGTCAGCCTCTGCACCCACTTCTCTATCATTATATACATCATTAAATATGCCAGTTTCTTCCAAAGATGGCATACTTTGATCATTAGAACTAACAGTATTAATATTTAGACTACCAGTATTAATATTTGCATTGGCAGTATTAATACTTGGCCCAGCAGTATTAACATCTTGAGTACTGCTATCAGTCCTTTCTTGATCATCAACTCTACTTCCTTTACTTACACCTTCATCTCCTTTGCCTGGTACCTCATCAGCATCCTTATCATCTGAGCTCTGAGTACTTAAAGAGAGTGGTGAATTAGCATGCATGAATGGTAGCAGTATGTATTCATGATCAGATGCTTTCTCCTGTCTAGCTTGCCCTGAATTAACATTTGTCTTTATACCTGCATCATTATTAGTTTGATTTCCTGCAGTAACTGGCTCATAATTCATAGATTTTGTCAGTGAATCAATATCAAAGAGCCATTCTGGACCACTTCTTGTAACATTAGATTTGTTTTCTAGAAATTTAATATGCAGGTTCTCTTCAACTTTTCTGGTTCTAGTGTTAAATACCCTAAATGCCTTGCTATTTACAGAGTATCCAACCAAGAACCCCTCATCAGCCTTTCCTTCAAACTTGCCTAGATGATCTAAGGTATTCAAGATTGTAACAGGACACCTAAAAGGTCTCATGAAATCTAGATTTGGTGGTCTACTAATTAAAAGTTCATAAGGTGTCTTGTTATGAGGCTTTGTTGCTAAAACTCTACTCTGAACATAGCAAGCAGTATTAATTGTTTCAGCCCAAAATGTAGTAGGTAGTAGTGAATCTGCTAGCATAGTCCTAACTAACTCTATTAGTGTTCTATTCTTTCTTTCAGCTACTCCATTTTGTTGTGAAGTCCTAGCAACACTAAATTCTCTCTTGATTCCTTTCATCTGACAGAACTGATTCATTTCACTATTTTTAAACTCAGTTCCATTGTCACATCTGATAATTTTAACCCTATGATTTATTTGGTTTACAATGCCTGTGATAAATGTTTTAAGGATTTCACTAGTCTCATCCTTAAAGGCCAAAAAGAAAACCCAACTAAACCTACTAAAGTCATCAGTGACAACAAGGTAATATATCTTTTTATTTAGACTCTTTACAAATGTTAGACCAAACAGATCCATGTGCAACAATTGTAAAGGCTGGCTGATAGAGCTCACAAGCTTGGTCTTACATGAGGCTCTGTGTTGCTTTCCCTTCTGACAGGCAACACATGAATGGTCATTTTCAAAAATCTTTGAAGGCAAACCTCTAACAAGGTTTCCCCTCATAAGTTTGTTCATAGTTTTAAAGTTTATGTGACCAAGCCTCCTATGCCACAAACTAGATTAATCTAATGTGGCCTTTGCAAATAAACAAGTCAAACCTTCTTAAGGAACAACATTCTTTAGATCAAAACTGTACATGTTTGTTGGGATTCAAAGATTTCAAGATGTTGATCAAGATAATGCTGCTCAAACTCAAGCTCAAAGTTACTACTGATCAATGCTGCCAAGAAGGTATGACTTTGTGTTGCTTGTTGCTATAGTAAATTACTACTGTTTTAGTTATTACTACTGTTGTAGTAATACTCGCAGTTACTACTGCTTGAGATGAAAGCAGATATCGAACAGTACATGGTTCAATTCTCGGCTGGTTGTAGAGATATTAGACAACACACACAGATTGATTTTGGTTTAAATGTTCTTAAATATTTAATGGCTCATATTTGGACTATTTTGATTAATTAGTTACGGAGTTTATTTGGTATCTCCTATTTGAGATTGAAGTGAGTTTTACGAAGGAGTTTACTTATTTTATCTTGAAGTCAGTGTTGGGTGGTTGCATGATTTCAATGATAACTTGCTTGAATGAATATGAATTATGATTGGGACTTGGTTTATCTAGTTTCCAGCGGTCAAGGGGTGGTTGGTTGAGGACCTGGTTAACTATCACTTAAAGGAGTTACTTTGTAGTGCTCAGTGTCACACGAAGATGTCGATGTGGATAAATTCAAGAGGTGATGTGTTTTTAGAGATTTGATCAGCACAAATTCTCTACACCATTTTTCAATCTACAACAATACAAGCTTAAGTAACAAATTTGGGGGATTTTACTTTAGTTTCAAGTTTGGTATATTAAGTGTACTTCATCAGTAATCATTACAAAAAGCCTACAGAATTTGAAGATTCAAGAGATGGTTAACATATTGGTTTCAGGAGAAGCTTAATTGACAAAGTGTTTAACCATCAGGATATGTTCATGCACCACTTGAGAGGAAGATTTTCGATACTACTGCTAAGTCATTATTACTACTGCTAGTTTAAGTTTCTACTGCTTAAATTCATTTTTCTTATTATGCGTCATGGAGGGTAATTTGAGTCATTGGAAGGTTGGATTGGTAGTGTGATATATGGTTTATAGTTGTAAAGATTCAAGTTGCATATCTTCACAAGACCCCTATTGGATTATGACAAAAAGGGGAAGAAGATTACAGAGATTTGTAGCTTATTATGTATGGTGGCATGGCAAGGTTACAAAGGAAATCTGAATTAAGGGGAAGTTTGTTTCATTCAGGGAGATCCATGATCTCAACTTCAGGGGAAGCTTTGATTTCATCAGGCTTTATGATGAAGTTCGTGCAAGAACATTGTTTGTTTTGTCATCATCAAATAGGGGAAGATTGTTGGGAATTATAGATTTGATGAGACAAAAGAACAAAAGAATGAAACAAGAGGGACTAATTTGACATTATGGAATTCTACAAAAGATGGAGGATTCTACAAGATATGCTAAAGAAGGAAACAAGATCAAGATTAATGTTGAAGATAAAGATTAGTCAAACATTAATGTTGAAGATTAATGCTGATTTATTAGTTTCCTAATTCAATAAAGATTCCTTTGTAAGTCTTATGGTCTAAAGAGATCATAGACGTATTTTTTTTAAGTGTGCACAGAAAAATGTAGTTGACTAAATAAGTGTGTTCTAGGCGTATGGTCTTTGTAAATGCCTAGATGATAGTTGGTTTAGCCTTAAGGATCTTTTGATTCCTGTTATAGTTTAGATAATCGTTCTACATTGATCAAGTAGAATTAGGGCTTAGAGTGAATAATAATGAAGAAAAACCTTGTCATAATTACATTGTTCTTATGTTAATTCCGCTATACATATTCTATGAACTTTGTTATTGTTAATCCTAGATGAGATCTAAACAATCTCGAGTTATAAAAGATCTAAGGAGTCTTAACAAACTCCACAATGTTGTTTTGTCTATGAACTTTAAGTAAGACTTGATTTTCATCAAGTAACTTAAAGTCAAGAGATAGAATGACACATTCAGTCTCAGTAAAAAGAACACTATTTTTCTTGTCACACATTTGTGAGACACTAAAAAGGTTAAACTTAAGTTCCTTCACAAAATACAAATCATCAAAGTCTAATTTTTCAGTTCTAATGTTACTTTTTCCAGTAATTTTACCTCCTTTAGGACTTCCTCCAAAAGCAATAAAACCACCATCAATTTCTTGATAATATGAAATATAGGCCTTGTTACCAGTCATATGCCTGGAGCATCCACTATCTACTATACCCTGATCCTTTAAAGCATGTTGTGGATTACCCTGCATACAAGAAATAAGAGAATTAGTTTCTCTTAGGGACCCAAGCCATTACTGACGTGAGTCTGCCTTGTGGATCTTCATAATCAAATCTTTTTAAGATCCAAGATCCACTGTTGTCTTTGAAGACATGGTCTAAGAGGTTTTGTTTAGGTCTCTAAATCCAACCTGCTGAGGCCTTAACAGCATGTGCCTTATTTCCCTGAACAGCACTAACTACTCTATTTGATATTGCTGCTTTTGGAAAGCTTTGCTTAGCAGTATTAACTAGTACTTTGCCTGAATTTGTTATCACTGCTGATGGAACAAAATTCTTTCTAGGATGTGGGTGAGTTAAGTTATTAGAGATATTCTGATGGTTCACCCTTTGAGCATTGTTCCATACTGGTCTAACTTCTCTTTGACCAGTAGCCTTACCCTCATTATTCAACACAGATTTTCCTACCATTTTATTCTCATAAAAGTTACAGTCCTTGATTAAATGGTTGGGACTTTCACATACAAAACAAGCTTTCTTCTTAAACTCAAAACCATCCCCTAGTTTCTGAGTCATTATTCCATTCCAATTTCTTTTATCAACCCTAGAATTCTGACTTTTC
>BQNB010048417.1:29387-42578 GCA_026074375.1 Tanacetum coccineum
ATGTATATATATATATATGCATATGTATATATATATATATGCATATGTATATATATATATGCATATGTATATATATATATATGCATATGTATATATATATGCATATATATATATATATATATATACATATACATATATATATATACATATACATATATATATACATATACATATATATATACATATACATATATATATATATATATATATATATATATATATATATATATATATATATGTACTTATATACATATCAAAATAAAGGCACGACCTCACATATTAGTGAGATGAAAATAAATAGACGGGATTCTACATATTACAACGACACATATTTTTTCAAATTTGTCATATGCTTCTAAACACACATAATTTCTTAAACAAGATAACTAAATTTTTAGTTAAACAAAGTCAAATCCTTTGTGCAACAAATATCTATACAAAATATCAATCGATATTAACATATAATAAAATATTATGTAAAACTCGTGCGTGCATATGTATTGTAACTATTTAAGTATTAAAAAGTTAATATAATTATATAGAAAAAATTAAACATTATGTTGGAATATGTCTAAGTATAAATTGTTCGGATTATTTATTCGAGCCTACGGGGACGCACGCGTTAATACGTAAAACAATTATAGAAAATATATTAAATGTAATATATTTAGTGATAAAGCTTAATGTGCCTTAAATGTTAACTAGAATGGTCTATATGCAATAATGGAGAAATGGGTGGTTTCAACATTAAGTGTTGAGTAACCGCTTTGACCTATTAAATAGGCGGTTTCAACATTAAGTGTTGTGTAACCGTTTTGACCTATTAAATAGGCGGTTTCAACATTAAGTTTGGGCTAACCACTTTGCCTATTTAAGGAGGGCTTATGGCTTAGAGATCAAGATGAGTACTAGCATACGTAGTTGTTTGCTAAAGAACGTATTGTGTGTGTTGAAGTAGAGGGATTATACTTTGATCCTAGTGGTTACGCGTGGTGTTATACATACGTGTATATTCAAGAAGGTGTAACATTTATTGCTAAAAGGTATACATCTCTAATCTTGTTAATTATGAATTCTATACGTGTTTACTTTACGCTGCATACTCGTGTTTAATGGTTAATTAGATTTAAAATCCCAACATAGAGATGGTGGTAGTGGTGGTAGTGGAGGTGATGGTAATGCGGCAGTAACCGCATCAACAAGGGCCTGAGTGGAGGCTGAAATCTTTACTTATATTGTCGAACAATTTGAAGCCATGAGCTTATGTAATGAACAAGTATTTTGTTAATCCAATGTATCTTTTTAAAACGACACGTTTAGTGGTCGTTCTCATATCTTGTGCTATTGATCTATGAAGTAACGCCCTTGGATATTCAACATTCCGCTGCAACCCAGATTTGGGGGTGTTACAGATTGGTATCAGAGCCAAGGTTATAGAGAACCAGGTCAAAAGATTTTGTCTGGACTATAATGATTTTCAAACATTGCATTTACAAATAGGGTTTCACGGGACACACATACATTACTTGTTTGCAATCTAGCATATGTGCTTACATGACATATATTGTTTTAGCATTAGTAGTTACTAAGTGCTTGCATAATTGTTATACGAGTATATAAATTATATATTACAGTGTATTACATATAGAGTCTTAAAATTTATACTTATATAAGTTATTTTTGTTTTTACAGCAGTCATGTCTTCTGCATCATCTGCGGTTACCTACACTTCCGTCTACACCGACTCTGAGCCAGGGAGGGTATTTTGGGGAGCCGATGAGGAGGTATCTGACGGTGGTTCTCCACGAGTCATCGTATTAGGATACGATGGACTCCCTATACAGCCGGTAGCCCCACCATCACCGGATTACATACCTGACTCCGAGGAGCCACAGACACCACCAGTACCACAGGACGAGGATGAGCGTGAGCCTATGTTCATACAGCCACATGATCCTGACTACGTGCCAGAGCCTATATACCCTGAGTATATACCATTGGAGGATGAGCATGAGTTTCTGGCTGAGGAGCAGCCATTACCTCCTGTTGTTTCACCTACTGCTGAGTCACCAGGATATGTTGTTGAGTCAGATCCAGAAGAGGATCCAGAGGAGTATGAGGATGATGAGACCGAGGATGGTCCGGTTGACTATCCCATGGACGGGGGAGAGGATGGAGATGATGATGATGGCGATTCATCCGGGGATGACGCCGATGATGAGGATGAGGATGAAGAGGATGAAGATGATAAAGAGGAGGAGCACTTAGCTCTGGCCGACTCTGTTGTTGTACCTACTGTTGAGCCTGTTTCCTCACCTGAGGGAATCAAGCCTATTAGACCACCACACTCCCTGAATTACTACCACTGACTAGGATTACTGTCCGGCTTCAGGCTTCCATATCCCTTCCACCAGAGGCAGAGGTTGAGAGACTTCTAGCCATGCCTACTCCACCACCATCACCACCTATCTCACTATCACCACCCTCTGTAGGGGAGCGCCTTGCTAGGTGCATGGCCCCATCTGCACATTCATCACCACCACCTGTGCCATCACCATTACTACCATCATCTGGGTGTCCAACCCAAATCCAGACACTCAGGATAGCCTCCACTCAGGCCCTTGTTGATGCGGTTACTACCGCATTACCATCACCTCCACTACCACCACTACCACCATCTCTATACATACCACCACCTGTTGACCGTAGGGATGATATTCCCGAGTCCGAGCGGCCACCTCGCAAGAGGTCGTGCTTGTTTGCTCTAGGCTCCAGGTATGAGGTCGGGGAGATTTCCACGCTAACCCACCGGAGGCCGAAAACGTAGACTTGGGTTTATCACACTTTAGATGCTGAAGAAGACACGAGGGATTAGGAGAGGTTGGGTAAGGTATTAGGGAAACTTGAAGTTGGATCAGGCAGCATTCCCTGAGATAGCACCTATGACCGGGAGGAGGTCATTACTAGGGACACAGAGCTTGCTGACTCATGACATGATACACAGGACTTATACGCTCTACAGAGGATCTCAGGATTAGTAGGACTCGTATATCACTAGCGAGTCCTATGGACTCGCACGGGCGACTAACTATGAGGGGATAGATGACGCGCCAGGAGACGGTGCTCATTATGGAGGAGGAGGCCTATGTTCCGAGAGGCTTAGCTCATGCATAGAACTAAGGTCAGGCGGTCCATTATGAGCTTTAGACACACCGTGAGCAGGTATATATACACAGTCCTAGCTCCATACACATCAGACACTGCTACAATTGCAAGGTACTCTTATTCAGACATAGCACCAGGTACATGAGACTCTCTCCCAAATGCAGCAAGCTAAGATGGCAGAGCTTCGAGAGACTGACCGTAGGCGTCAAGCACAGATGGTAGAGACTCTCCGTGTGATAAAAGACATGAGCAGAGACGGGTACATGCAGGGCCGATTTTTGTTAGCATTGCGGGAGCAGAAAAAAAAGAGGAGAGCTAGACAACCAGGACCAGATGTTAGAGTTCCAGATCACCAGGATGCTTTCAGAGAAATGATAGCCTCATCTAGTAGTTTTATGTCATTTTACTTCATAGGCATAGTTTATGCAGTAATTATTATGGGTTCACCTGCTATCATAGCCAAGATCTTATGTATTGTATTTTATGTACCATAAAAAAAAAAACTCTTTTCATGTAAAATTTTCCAAGTTAGAAATGAAATAGATGTGTTAGTTTGAACTATATACCTCTCTTTGTTGTTGTCTCATCTGTAAATTATTGTAATTTTCCCCCGTCATGAATTAATGACCTCACGTTTTTGTCTCTTGTGATTTAGACGAATCATGGCACTGTGACAAGACGAGGACAAATACCTCACCCAACAAACAACCAAACCAGCATGACCCCAGATTCTGTTTCAGGCTATGATTTGATCAAGCACTCAATGAAACTAGCACCAATAGAGGACGAAAGCCATAGTCACACAGGGATAACCGAAGGAATGTGCAAACTGCGCGCCCTTATTTTTACGCTGACTTCATGAAATGTCAACCTTTAAACTTCAAAGAAACTAAAGGAATTTTCGTTTAACCCAGTGGATCGAGAAGATGGAATCAGTTTTCCATATCAGTGGTTGTGCTATTGAAAATCAGGTAAAGTTTGCCACTTGCACTCTGTTAGGGGCTGCTTTGACTTGGTGGAATTGTCAGATAAGAACCTTAGGTTCTGAAGCATATTCAATGACTTGGGAAGTACTCAAGAAGAAAATGACAGACAAGTATTGTCCGCATGGTGAAA
This sequence comes from Tanacetum coccineum, assembly GCA_026074375.1. Lineage (NCBI taxonomy): Eukaryota > Viridiplantae > Streptophyta > Magnoliopsida > Asterales > Asteraceae > Tanacetum > Tanacetum coccineum. The sequence goes on from BQNB010048417.1 coordinate 33,669, forward strand.
TCAAGAAACTAGAGATCGAGTTACGGAACCTAAAGGTCAAAGGGAATGATGTTCCAACATACATTGAATGATTCCAAGAGCTAACCCTGATATGTACCAAGTTTGTTGCTAATGAAACTGAGAAGGTTGACAAGTACATCAGTGGACTTCCTGATAATATTTATGGAAATGTCAAGTCTGCCAGACCCAAGACGTTGGATGAGACTATTAAGTTGGCCAACGACTTGATGGATCAAAAACTCCGCACCTATACGAAAAGACAGTCCGACAACAAAAGGAAGGCTGATGATTCATCCAGAAACAACCATGGTCACCAACAATAACCCTTCAAGAGGCAGAATGTCACCAAGGTCTACAATATGGGGACAGGTGAAAAGAAGCCGTATGGGGGATCTTTGCCCAAGTGCACCAAGTGCCATTTTCACCACAATGGCCTGTGTACTCAGAAGTGCCACAAGTACAACAAGGTATGGCATTTTGCTCGCGACTGCAGGAGTTTTGGCAACACAAATATTGCTAATACTCAGAAGGGAAATGGGACAAATCCCAAAGGAAATGGTTGTTTTGAATGTGGAGCTCCAGGACATTTCAAGAGAGATTGTCCCAAGTTGAAGAATAAGGATGTGGGAAATAAGAGTGCACAAGGCTAGGTGTATGCAGTTGGGAATGGGGAAAAGAAAGGAAATGCATCGAGGGACCCAGACTCCAATGTTGTTACGGGTACGTTCCTCTTAAACAACTGCTATGCATCTATCTTATTCGACACTGGTGCCGATAGAAGCCTTATATCTACTGCATTTAGTTCCCTGATTAACATCACCCCAACTCCATTAGAAAATGGTTATGATGTCGAATTAGCTGATAGGAAAATAGTCAGGGTAGACAATATAATGCGGGGTTGTACTTTAAATTTCTTAAACCATCCGTTCAACATAGATCTAATGCCCGTAGAACTGGGTAGTTTCGACGTTATTATCGGCATGGATTGGTTAAGAAGGTGTCACGCCTTGATCGTGTGTGATGAGAAACTTCTTCGAGTTCCATATGGGAATGAAACTTTGATTTTTCGTGGTAACGAAAGTAACGACGGGAGAGAATCTCGGTTGACCATTATCTCATGTTCAAAGGCTCAAGAGTACATGGCAAAAGGATGTCACATCTTTTAGGCACAGATATCCGCCAAGAAAGAGGAGGACAAGTCAGAAGGAAAGAAACTTAAGGACGTACCAATCGTCCGAGATTTTCCTAAAGTGTTTCCCGAGGACTTGTCGGGTCTTCCTCCAGCTCGACTAGTGGAATTCTAGATCGACTTAATTTCAGGAGCCGCGCCCGTCCGAAATAAAGGAATTGTCAGAAAAACTACAAGAGCTTTCCGACAAGGGATTCATAAGACCTAGTTCCTCACCATGGGGAGCCCCGGTCTTGTTCGTCAAAAAGAAGGATGGGTCATTCAGGATGCGCATTGACTACCGGGAGTTAAAAAAGCTGACAGTGTAGAATCGTTATCCACTCCTGAGATCAGGTTATCACCAGCTTAGAGTACGAGAGCAAGACAACCCAAAGACAGCATTCCGAACTTGGTATGGTCATTACGAGTTTTAGGTTATGCCATTCGGGCTAACAAACGCACATGCGGTATTCATGGACCTCATGAATCGAGTGTGCAAGCCCTACTTGGAGGATTATCTTGGAAAGTGTTTCATTATGAAAGATTTAGGGGAAGCAGCATTTATTCTTGGAATCAAAATCTATAGAGATAGGTCGAAGCGATTGATTGGACTTAGTCAAAGTGCTTACATGGATAAGATCTTGAAGAGATATAGGATGGATAATTCCAAGCGTGGTCACATCCCCATGCAAGAAAGACTTGACTTGAACAAAACACAAGGTGCTTCAACACCTGAAGAGGTGAAGCGTATGAAAAATGTACCTTATGCTTTGGATGTGGGTTCCATTATGTATGCAGTGAGATGCACTACACCTGATGTTGCGTTCACGCAAAATATAACAAGCCATTTTCAACAGAATCCTGGTGAACCACACTGGACTGCTGTGAAAACCATTCTTAAGTATTTAAGAAATACTAAAGATATGTTTTTGGTTTATGGTGGAAATCCAGAAGCTGAACTTCGAGTTGAGTGCTATTGCGATGCTGGATTTGAGACTGATAGAGATGATACAAAATCTCAGACAGGATATGTTTTCATTTTGAATGGAGGTGCAATGGACTGGAAAAAAAGTTCCAGCAAGTATACTGCATGTCATGCTACAGAGCTGATAATAGCTGCTTCAAAAGCTGCGATGGAAGCTGTTTGGATTAGGAAGTTTATTTCAGGCTTATATTCGTACCAACAATAAACGAAACCTTATTAGAAATGTTTGCGATAATTCAACGCAGTACATTTTCGCTAACGAACGGGGGTTCAGTCCAGGTGGGGAGACACTACCATTGGAGGAATATTATGTTGCGAGGAGTATTGCACTGGGCAAAAATAAAAATCCTTTAAGTTCACCATATGATAATTGGCTGATCCTTTTACGAAGCTTTACTAATGGAAAGCTTACTCTCAAAAATGCTAGGAGCATGGGACTCGTTTAACTAGTGAGTTTCATGTAGCTCTGTGTTTAGTATTTGGAATAAGGGTAGTTGAATAATTTATTTTATGGATAATGATCCTTGGTAAATTTTGTTATTTTAACTTAAATTGTGTCATATATTTGATGTTTATCCTATTTGATTAATAATTTTTCCATTATTCTACTTAATCCGTTGTGATTAACAATGTGGGAATGTCGTTTAAAACTAAGATAATTCTGGTGATTGGGTGATATTGTAGTATTAAGGGATGAGTCCCAAACTCACCATGATATTTATAAGAGGATTATGGATTTCCCCAACTAACAAGAATCTTACTTTATGGATCGGCGTCATTAAGTAAATCTTGTAAGTGATTTTATAAAATCCTTAGACTTGAGATGCAAGTAGGTCTTGCATGTGTGGATTATCCTTCTTGATTTGGTTCTGGTTATCCTGAATAAGGTAGCTATTAAGGATTATTTCAGAAGTGATTATGAAGCATGGTGACATGACACTTGTAGTCAATAAAGAATTTGTTCCTTCAAATGTTGAAGAATGATGCCACTGGGCCCCTCGTAGAATTAATCAGATGTGTGTATGGCCGTACCCGAAAACTCATGTAGATGTGTCTCATTGATTTTCAGTAATCTTGATTAGTTACATATATAAGAAACATAATCGTTAAATAATGGAATGACCTTGATCCATATCCATTTTTAACACGGTATCAGAAACAAAGGGATTGTAAATACCTAAATCATTTATCCATGACTTTATGAAACCACACTCGGATATTTTTGGGAGCATTAGCATGTTGCTAGACGCTTACCAATGTTATTATGCTATTTATACATGCCCAAGTGGAAGCTGTTGGAATATGTCCAAGTATAAATTAATATATGTCCAGATGATTTATTCGAGCCTACGGGGGAACGCACCCGTTAATACATAAAACAATTTAAAGAATATATTAAAATGTAATAATTTATGTGCACCAAGCATTAACTTATGTTAAATAGTTAAAAGTTAACATATTTAATGTGTTATTAATATGGCATTTGGATAAAAAAAGTAAACTGTTTTCCTTTAATTTGGGTCATTTAGACCTAGTAGGGAAGGTGAGAGGGTTTTCCTTACAAGCACAAGGAATTTAGCCTATAAATAGAGGTTAAGGGATTCATTGTTGAGGACCTTAAAAAATATAATCCCTAAAATCTCTCTCCATCTCTTTTGTTTATTCGATCAACCAAAACTCAAAAGGGTTTTTTCGGTTCTTGTGTTGGTTCGATCCAAGGGGAAAAACCACAAGGGTTTCAATCGTTGATTTCTACGAGAACATGGTGGTTTTATTGTTTATCACTACTAGTACTAGCATACTTAATTGTTTGCTAAAGAACGTATTGTGTGTGTTGAAGTAGATGGATTATACTTTGATCCTAGTGGTTACGCGTACTGTTATACATACGCGTATATTCAAGAAGGTGTAACATTTATTGCTAAAAGGTACACATCTCTAATCTTGTTAATTATGAATTCTATACATGTTTACTTTCCGCTGCGTACTAGTGTTTTATGGTTAATTAGATTTAAAATCTCAACAGTGGTCTCAGAGCCATCGTGTAGAATTTGAGGTTACAAGTAATTAAAATTTGACAAAAATAAGGGTTCTTGATTAATTTTTAAGCCATTTGGGCGTTTTTATGCATAAAGATTCAATCTTTATATATAAGTTACAATTTTTATTGATTATAAAATTAATTAGACGAATTCTAGGTTGTATAAAATTTTATATGATTAAAACTTGATGGGTTTAATTGTTAATTTTTAATTGATCGATTTTAAAAGCTAGGGAAGACCTTAGCTAAGTCTTAATGGGGCCTAAAGTTGTTTAAATTTTATGTGCTATGTGGTATATACTTGTATATGGCTTATGCAATTGATAATATCGATGTATGTGGCCGGAATCATTGGATGATGTAGCCTTATATTGTTAAGTGTTGTTATTTGAATAATTGTTATGTTAATTAGTTTTATGTTTATATTGCTTTTATTTTAAGTATTGGACTTGTGAGAAAATAAAAGGGTTTTTCAAAAATAAATATAAACATGATTAATTATTATGAAATCAGATTTATTATGGACTATTTATAGTTCATAATGTGTTTTCAGAATTAAAGTTTTATTATGAGTGGTTAAAACTGGACGCTATGGACTCATGAGAAGTACGGATCGTCCACTAGAACAAACTATAAGAGAAGTTTAAGGAGGATTTTCCTAAAGATTTCAGGTTTTTAATAAGCTTCGCGCTGACCTGTTTCTCCGCTTCTTTGTGCGTTCGATTGGAGTTATCGTGAACCATGGTGTGTCACTACAGTGTCATTATTTGACCATTCTTTAATCTTTAATTTTGAAAACACGTTGAATCGTAAATTTTAAAAGGTAACTCCAATCGAATATCTCCATCACCACCAACACCAACAACGACACTACAACCGTCATCACCAACAATAACAACAATGATAATATCTGCACCACCACAACAAACAACAATGACAATATCTCCACCACAACCACCAACGAGGACACTATCACCACAACTAACGACAACAATAACAATAACACCCCCACCACCACCAACACCGCCAATAATAACAATAGAATAAAAACATATTCGCCCACTTTTACAATGCTATATTGTCCATCGGGTTACATTTTTTGCTTTTTATGTCTTTTTAGGTGGCCCCACTTACCATACTCCTGACTTGCCAATAGAAGAAATTGAATTGATAGACTTGAATATATACTATACCATCACTTTATAAACCGGGCCTGGATAATTAAAGTATAACGTATCAGGGTAGTACGCTTGAAACAATAAGGTTCATCATACAATTTCGGCGATTACAAAAATAAAGGAGTATATCCCTCTCCCTTAGTGTCTTTCCCCTTCTGTCGTTAAGGAACAAACACTTCGCCTAATTCTTTTAAATCCCGACCCGCTTTTTCCCCACATCATAATGACTATAGTGTGTCACTTGAAGGGAATGTTACCATCAAAATTAGATTTCATGCGAATAGTAATGTTATGCGCACTCCGGACATAGGGAGTTACATGTTGGCTATGTATGTGGGTCATTACTATGTTACTGCCTAATCAAAATTTATACAATATATCCAAAGCCGATCAGCAAATGGTAATACACTTTGCACCATTTAAATCACATTTTACACAAGAAGGTATGAGGTTATTCGAGTCATATACGATTCGCAGGGTACGACTCATTTGGGATTTTCGATGGCACATCCAGAATAACACGTTACAAGTCCATGAAAATCCTTATAGGCATAGTGATTTTTCATGTCAAGTTGTGTATGGTTACAGCAACATCCAAAGGTGTGAAGTTTATGAGTATAAAAATGATATTTAGTCAATAAGAACATAAATGTTGCTTTCAAAATCATGAATATTATTGCTTAATTTATGTGTGTTTAATTTGTAAATTTAGTTTTTTATAAAACCAAAATTTCGGATATTTGAACTAAAAACTTTTATCCAAAATTTCGGATATCTGAATTGAAAAAACTTAGGTAAAATAATGTGTCTAACATAAAACCGATAACGCAAAATTGGGATATCCAAATTTGTACTATAACTAGTTATTGTCAAATCCCTTAAATTATTTAAATTAACAACAAAAAATTATTGTCGGAAATGTCTCATATCATATTTTTGCTTTAGTCAACAAGAAGCCATGAGACGACTCTGATACCATCATAATCGTATTTACCTCTTTGAAAAATCTTTATCTTTTTCATTTATGTTTGTTTTAGGATATGTAATTTTATCAATACATGGAAATTCAGAAAAAACTAAATTTACATATTCAATACACATAAATTAAGCAATAATAATAATGATTTAGAAAGCAACATCTATGTTCTTATTGGCCGAATATCATTTTTATACTCATAAACTTCACACCTCTCGATGCTGCTGGAAGTTACAACAGTTTTAACTAACCTTGCTTATAGTGATATGCAATTACTTCCTTGAGAAAAAGTGACTTCCGACAATTAGGATTAATCTGTAAAATCAAATCATCGGCATTAACGATAAAAACATTTTATGTGAACGATTAACCTGGTGTTATATTAAAGGTGAAAAAAGATATGTAATTTTTCCTTGACCCGCCCATACACAAATTGACATGAAAAATCATTATGACTATAAGGATTTTCATGGGCTTGTAACATGTTACTATGGATGTGCCATCAGAAAACCCCAATGAGTCGTACCTAATGAATCGAATATGACTAGAATAATCTCATATCTTCTTGTGTCAAATGTGATTTAAATGGTGCAAAGTGTATTACCATATGCTGATCGGCTTTGTATTACTGTATAAATTATTTGAATAGGTAGTGACATAGTAATGACCCACATACATAGCCAACGTGTAACTCCCTATGTTTAGAGTGCGCCTAACGTTGCTATTCTCATGAAATCTAATTTTGATGGTAACATTCCCTTCAAGTCACGCACTGGAGTCATTATGATCGTATAGTATATATTCGAGTCTATCAATTAAATTTCTTCTAGTGGAAAGTCGTGAGTATAGTAAGTGGGGTCGCTGAAAAAGACGTAGAATAGCAAAAAATGTAACCTGATGGACAATATAGAATTGTAAAAGCGGGCGGCTATGTTTTCTATTAGTGTCGTTGTCGTTGTTGGCGGCAGTGGTGGTGGTAGTGATTTTATTATTATTAGTGGTGGTTGTGGTAGTGGTGGTGGTGGTGGTAGTAATGTTATTATTATTAGTGGTGGTTGTGGTGGTGGTAGTGGTAGGGGTGTTATTTTTATTGTTGTCATTGGTTGTGGTGATAATGTCCTCGTTGGTGGTTGTGTTGGAGATATTTTCATTGTTGTCTGTGGTGGTGGTGGAGATATTGTCATTGTTTTACTTGGTGGTGGCAGTTGTAGTGTGATTGTTGGTGGTGGTGGTGGTGGAGATATTCTCATTGTTTTTGTTGTTGATGGTGGTGGGATAATTGTCATTTTTGTTGGTGGTGGTGATGGAGCTATTATCATTGTTGTTGATGGTCGTGTTATTGTCATTGTTGTTATTGGTGGTGATGGTAGTGATGTTATTGTCCTCATTGATGGTGGTGGTTGTTTGCATCATGATTATGTTATTTGCAGGGAGGAATTAAGTTAAAAGGAGGTGAAAAAAAATGTGTATTGCCAAGAATAGTTAGATGAAGCTCAAGAAGACAAGATGAAAAAGGAGGAAGAGGAGAAATAGAAATTTTAGGGAAGATGAAGTAAGAACTACAAAGGAATTATTAAAGTGAAGTCGAGAAGATGGGTATGTAACCAGGGGCGGACCTAGGGGTGCCCGGGGTTTCACAGGAACCCGATCGATGTTGGTCGCATATTGTAAGTTTTTGTAAATATTCCCGCTGTTTTCTAAATGAACCCGGTCCCAAAATTTTGTGTCACGTAAATATTACTTAACCCACTAATATGTTAAACAATTTTTTTTTATTTACCATCAAAACTAGGAAAGAGCAACAAAACCAAAAAACTGCCCCAAGAAAATCAAATCAGTTCTAAAACCGGTGGTACGGTTTTGGTTTTTAAAAACTGAAAGTTTTGGTTCGGTTATAGGTTGTATATGAAAACCCAACCCGAAAATACCAAACCGATTTATAATGTGTCTAACATAAAACCAAAAATTCAGATATCTGAACTGTAAACTTTATCTATTGATTTCAGATATCTGAACTGAAAACTTTTATCCCAAATTTTGGATATCTAAATTGAAAAAACTTAGGTAAAATAACATGTCTAACATGAAACCAACATAAATTGAAAAAACTTAGGTCAAATATCCAAATTTGTCATATAACTAGTTATTGACAAAATTATTTAAATTAACAACAAAAAATTATTGTCGCAAATGTCTCATTTTGTATTTTCACTTTAGTCAACAAGAAGCAATGAGACGACTCTGATCCTTCATAATCGTATTTACCTCTTTGAAAAATCTTTATCTTTTAAATAACTTTGTCTAAATTCATGCGGTAACCGTTTGTGAAAATGATTTCAAAGTTGTAAAACATATGGCCCTCTAATGAAAAAACCGATTACCAAACCACAAAAAACCAAAAAACCACCCCAAGAAAATAGAACCAATTCTAAAACCTATGATACAGTTTTGGCTTTTAAAAACCAAAAGTTTTAGTTCAGTTTTAGTTCAGTTTTAGGTTCTATATCAAAAACCCAAACCGAAAAAACCAAACAGCCCCATAATGGGTCAAACCTAAAACCA
>BQNB010048418.1:0-34112 GCA_026074375.1 Tanacetum coccineum
TTATGATTGGTTTTCTATTTCTACAAGTTAAATATGCAAAAACAATTAAATAAAACCTAAAAACGAAAGCTATATAACTTAAAACCTAAAACGGGCATGAAAAACGAGGGTCAAAAACCCTAATTTTGCAATTTTAACCCTAGAACAATTTTTAAACTAAAAATAGATTCTACTTGACTAAAAACGAAGTTTAAAAAAAACTAGATCGAAAACGGAGTTCGTTTGGACCAAAAACGAGTCAAATAAAAAACGGGGTTTGAATCCCGTTCTTTAGAGAATGAATTTTTGAGAAAATGACCCTATGAAAAATTTAACAACTTTCCTAGATACTATATGAAAAAATAAAATTTAAAAAAAAAGTTTATATTTTTCTGACTTTTATTTTATTTTTTATGATTTTTTTAAGTTTTTAAACAAAATAAATTATAAAAAATACTAGAAGTTTATAAAAAATTCTAGAAAAATTGCACAAAATAGCTAAAAGGTTAAGGGTCCTATGAAAAATATAAAAAGCTATGCAGCTTATCAAATAAGCCCAAACAACTTATTATATAAATGGGCCAACAAGCCCTTATATAATAAATCCTACAAACCACTACCGGATGAGCTATTGTAGCACATCGGTAGTGGTGTTGGGTTTATAAGGGTTGAGGTTTGTTGAGGTCGGGGGTTCGAGCCCTAGCTCACCCCTGACTTCCAAGCTTCCCCTTCTTTTTTTTCAAATTTTTTTTACAAACTTAAAAAGGACTTATAAATAAGCAATTTTCTTAACTACAAGTTTTTACAAAAGCTTAAGAATAAGCTGGAAAAAGCTCTTAGAAACAGACAGTTGAGCTTCTTAAGCTTAATGGCTATATATTTTTTTCTCTTTTTTTTGGATTTTTAGAACAAATAAGCAAAAGGAAATAAGAGATAAGCAATTACAGGCCTAGACTCAAACCTAATAAGCACTAATAAGCAAAACTAAACAATTAAAACAGACAGAGAAGCTAAATAAGACAGAAACTCTTTAACAAGCTTAAACACTTAAAAATTTAGACTAAGTACTCAAATAAGCTGCAATAAGCTCTAAACAAAGCTAACTAAGGCAAATTTAACCTAAACTAACCTAATAAGCTACTCTAAACATAAATAAGCCAAAATGAAAGAGAAATAAGCTGAAATAAGCAAATTAAGCCAAAGGGTTAGGCTACAGGCCAAACAGGCCCTTGGGGCACTTTTAGGGCTTATTTTTAAGCCCTTAAAGTGGATCCAAGCAGCTGAGCTTATAGGGGCTTATTAATTGGCTTATTAGCTATCTAAAAAGGTAAAAAGCTAATGCTTACTAACACAAATAAGCTGAGAAAGATGGGCTTAAACTTGGGCTTTTGCACCAGGGGAAGACACTAAAACTAACAGCCCAAAAGTGAAACTTTGGGCTTATAAATAAGCCCTAAGACAGACCCTTAAGCACTTATAAGCTATAAAAAGGAAAAGAGGACATAAAAGACTTTAAGAAAAAGTAATTTAAACTTATTTTGAACAACTAATGAGCTAAAAAAAATTAACTTGAAAACAGCAGTACTAACTTTTGAGTTAGTACTGCCAAAAGGGCTTTAAGCTGAAAAAACTTTAATAAGCTAACTTTTTGGACAAAAATAAGCTAATCTATCCTAATAAGCAGATATCAATACAAAATAAGCAATTAGTTCAGCTTAAACCCTCAAATGAGCAAATGAGCTTATTAGCTCATTTCTGCCAACCAAACAGCCCTTGGGTGGCTTTTTGGGCTTAAAAATAAGCTGGCAAATGGTATCCTAGTCCATAAAAAAGCAAAAACAGATTGAGTATTAAGCTCATAGACCAATAATCAAGACTCAAAAAGCATTTTAAAATTCTGAATAAGCCAGAATTTGCTTATGAAAAAGCTAAAAATCTATTTTTCTATATTTATGCAGATTTTTGGCAAAACCTTAAAACACAAATGCAGCTTATAAAACTACTTACTCAATGCATTTAAACACTTGAAATTAACATGCAAACAAAACCTAATATGCACTTTAAGCTATAATTCAAAAATAAGCTAAATATTGAAATTTAAGAGGTAAAAAGAATAGTACCTTTGTCCTAGCTTAACAAGGACCTTTTCAGCCCTTAAAGGCTTAAATCTACAAGCTCCAGCTTAAGTATAAGCTAGTAAATATGCCAATAAGCCCATCCAATTCTGGCTTATCATCCAAGGGGGTTATTTTTGATTCTTTTTTCAAACAAATGCTTATGAAACTTTAAACTATGGAAGGTTTAAGTCTCATACACTTAAATAGGCTTCTATAAGAGCTTATAGGAGCTTATGGAGTGAATTTAAAGACAATGAAATTTCAAGAGAGAATTTGGATTTTAAATAACTTTTGTATTAACTTGAAAAAGGGAGTACACTAGCTGGAAATTTAAAGACAATAAATAAGTTTAAAAATACATTGAAAATTAAGAAGATTACAAACTAAGATGGGATATCCAAACTAAGCTAATACATGTCCTATTTATACAAAAACAAATTAAGCCTTGGTCTTTGGGTCTTCTCCTTGGTTTTCTTCCTGTGTTTCTTTGTAGAGACAAGAACCCCAATGTGTTTGTTGTGTGAGAGCATTTACAAACCCAATCTCAGCCCTTAAATCTTCTTGTGCTTCTTTTTAGTCATCACAGCCGTTGGATTGGTGTCCTTGGTAGTTGTGGGATTGCCAACTTGGCAATGGGTTTAGTGGAGGGGGAATGAAGGGATTATCCAAGGTTTAATTTGGGTTGCAGGGTAAAAAGGTGATGGTTAACCCGTGAGTGGTTTGGGGGGAAAATGGGCGGGAAAACCTGTTATAAACAGGTTTGGGGTGACAGGGTAGAGGTTTGGGTGTTTGGCAACTTAGGTCCCCCAAGTTGTATAGGGGTGTTGCATCCATGGTCCTTGTGGTTAAATGAGTTTGAGGGTTTGGCAAGAAAGCCCCCTCAACTCATATAGGGTTTTTGCAAAGTCAGTCCCTGGTTAATACAACTTTGGGGCTTTGGCAGAAATGCCCCCTCAATGTTGTATTTTCAATATAATGCAAATTCAGCCCTTGTCCTCTTTCTCTTTGTAATGTAACTTTGGGAATTGGCAAATTTTGTCCCTCAAGTTATATTTTCTGCTTCAGTCTCTCGGAGTTGACTTTGACTCTTGTCGGGGTTGACTTTGACTTTGACTATTTGACTTTTCTGTTGACTTTTTGGCTTGATTGACTCTTTGGCTTTGATTTTGCTTCGTCTTTTCACACTTTTCCATTCCGTGCTCAGTTTTGTCGTTTTTGGCTTTGTTTTTCGTCCTTTTGTGAATATCCGTTTCCTGCACAACACAAATGCAAAACAAACATATATTTGGCAATTTCTGTCTGTTTTTGGTCATTTAAGTCCGTTTTTAATGGAAAAAGGTATGTGTAATTAAGCACATACCACTTGACCTAGTTAAAACTGCTTATGGAACAAAACTTCTTTTGGAGGTATGGGTGAGTCATTTTATTAGAAAATTTTTGTGATTCACCCTTCTTGAGTTGTTCCACACTGACCTTTCAAGCTTTTTATCACATACATAATGTAAATACTCAAAACTACCACAAACATAGCAAGCTTTATTAGTCATTTTACAATCACTTCCTAGTCTTTGGGACATAAGATTGTTCTAATTTCTTTGGTTCCCTCTAGGATATTGTTTGTTTTGTTTAGGAGCATCTGTTTCCCTAACAGTTTTAACAGATTTTATCTTTTTAGTGCTAGGTCTAACATTATAATCTATGTCACTTTTATCATCAGAGTTCCAATCCTCAATGATTGGAGCACTAGTGTTGTTCATCCTAACAGCATTAGATTTAACTGTGTTGGAAACACCCTTATTTTCAACTGTCTTATTATTACTAGGTGTAACAACAGTAGTAACATCAAATTTTAACTTTTCAACTTTTTCATCTACACGATGTTAAGACCGGTTTGCGAGGTATGAAATTTCCTTTTAATGGTGGGGAACTGAATGATATACCTTATGATGATCCAGCGATATATCAGTTAAATTTACAAACTTTCTATGCAGGAGAAGCTCTGCTGTGTAGCTACAATCATGTCCTAGTCATGTTTTAAAACTTGTCAATTACTTGGAGTTTCCAGTATGTTATTTTAAAGACTTGGATGAGTTTTTGAAATTATCTAATGTTTGTTTTAATGATCTTTTCTTTTTTTGCATTTTCCAAATTCATTTTGTTTTCATATTAAGGCATTTTCTCTTCGTAAACTTCAAGTTTTAAAACATTTATGCTCTCTTCAAACACAACCTCATTTTTCTTATAGTGAGCTAGTCTAGCTTCTACTGATTATAAACCTGCTTTATAAGATACTAAGTTAAATTGAGACTTTTTGTAATCAGAAGACAAATTATCATATTGTTCTTTAAGAGAAGCATAAGCTTTTACACATGTTTTAGAACAAGAATCTACCTCAGAATCTGAACTAGTAAAGCTTCCTGAAGATGTGTATGCCATTAATGCAAAATTTATAGGATGTCCTTCTTCTTATTCAAAGCTTCACAACAAGATCTGATACCACTTGTTGATCCTAATGAATAGATCTTTAACTCCTTAGCTTGTAAGGTTTAGTACCCTTGGATAAATCCAAAAATACTAAGAATGAAACTTTGATTGAATGATATAAACTTTGCGGAATCTAGTTTATATCACTAAGAAGTATTCTCAATGAAAAAGTAAAGTATGTTTTGACACCAAGATATAATCAACACAACATGCTTCAATATATTAATACGATCACTCTAACTTAGTGATACGGTTTACAACCTTGAAGCTATGAACTCTATGAAAACTGAGATGGAAAACTTATCTCTAACTTCACGACCTAGGATCTCCTTTTATACACCAAGGAGTCATTTACAAGATAACTACAAATCTTTTAAGATCTTCTATAATTCTAAACATATACATATCTTTCTATTGAATATAGAATATACACCATAAATAACTCCATGCATATCTTGTTACACGTCTTTGTCTTCAAAACCTTCAGCAGTATTAAGTCCTTTACTAGCAGTATAAACTAACACTAGCAGCACTAATATTATACTAGCAGTACTAACTTAGTTAGTACTGTTAGTTCTATTTCCAGCAGTACTAATCTTTGAAGATTTATTCCCAATAGTACCATTCATAATGTTCATAGCGAATCGAATTTCCTTCACGAATGAGTCCAGATAAGTCTCCAGTGTTGCAATATCCGTCTTCTTTCCAATTGCATGTAGGCCATTTAGCAGTTCCATTTTTTGAAGCGAAGTGGATTGCATTCATGACGAATATTACTCATTGGTTTTGCCCATTCCTCATTACTAGTCCGTAGTTTCTCCTCAACCCATGGTACCCCATCATTCCTCTCATAGATCCAATCATTCTTGCATTCCTCATACATCATTAATTTACGTGTATCTTTAGTGAGTACATCAACATCCATTTGAGAAAGGTAGTTAAACTCCTTGAAGGCTTGACAAAGAGGAGTTTCTAAGTGGAATAAATCAGTATCTATTCTAAAGATTTGGGCAATTTCATTTCTTCAGTCAAATTCTCATCTTTAGAAACTTTATTTTCGCATATCACTTCTTCATCGTCCCATCTTCTCCAGTAATCCCATAGAGCATTCATAGTAAATTCATCCATCGTCTTATGGTTCCTAAATTTAGAGACTAGTCAATGCTTGAATTTAGTGTTAGTAGGATCCCACTTGACTTTGGTGTCTTTGTTTTCAGCTTCTATCTTTCTGCTAGTACGGGAGGGTGGATAAATGTGACAACCGTGATTTAACGATGTTAGTTTAACCACTAGGTTAACCATTAATGTTTTATGTGTTTTTGATTTTGTGCTTAAGTTATTTTGGAATTTATATGTGATGTGGTTATGTGATATTTTATTGCTAAGTGATGGTGGAAGTGAGGTATTTAGTCATTTCATTTCATATGAAACGATGATTTGGAGATTTGAGTTTGTTAGTCATTTCGTTATTTATAACGTCGGTAAAAGTAAAGAAGTATGCATCGTTAAGTTCGGGTTGAAGTTATCTAGTAAACTAAGAATTGATAACTTATTAAATTAGTAAATGATAATTATAGTTGAAAGGAAAATTAAAAATTAGAATAAGTGTTTTATTTTAAGTAATGTGTATTTAGTTAAAGGTTTAAAGTAAGTAAGTAATAAATAGTTTAGTTTTTTTAAAAAACTATATATTAAACGTATATATATAATAAGATGAAATTTTATAAAAAAAATATAAAAATATATTTAAGGGGTGTGTTTGGATCGGCTAGAAAAAGAGGAAAAAGGAAGGAAGGAGTCTAAGTTTGATAAGAAAGCAAATCTTTTTGATATTGTTGATAGAAATAATGCTTAAAAACGTTATTAATATTTTTTGACCTCTCTACGTTTTGATAATCACAAAATGTAAAAACGATTAATGAAAAATTATTCGTAAACAAGTAATTAGTAGTAAATTTTTATTTTAAAAATTTAATCACTTAAAGGTATGAATAAATAAATGCTTAATGCATTTATAATCAAAGGAATTTTTATTCAACCTCACATTTTTTATAAAAAAGTCACAAACATTTTATAACTTTTACAAAACATTTTTAGATTTAAAAGAAATGTTTTATTCAAAATAAATATTTTGAATTCAAATTTTCTATCTAAAAACGGCTAGAAATGTTCCAGAAAACACCTCCCCTAGAAAAGACAAAAAAGGGAGCGTCCAGGCTGGGCGGCCCCCTTAATTATAAGGTCGATCCCCTTAATTACTAAGGGGACCGAAACCCTAATTAAGAGGACCGACCAGAAAAAAAGATTCCCCCAGTTTGCATATAAATATTGGACTATTCTCCCACTGATTTTCTCACCTTTTGCACACACTTTCTTTCTGTTCTAAATTAGTTTATACTCTCCTACAATCCTTTGATCATTTAATCATAAAGCTTTGTTTTCAAGTGATCCAAACTTAATCCATCAAGTGCAAGAGAAGAATACTTCTTATCATCAAGTCAAGAAGTGTTATAGTTTAGTTGGTGTTGTTATGAAGTTGTGTTAGATCTTGTAAATCATTTGTGTATATTGTGAAGGTGTGTATTGTAGTTGTTTATAATAGTTTGATTTTGGTGATCATTAAAAGTATAGTTAGATCGTAGTGATTATAGTAAGTAGTGTTAGATTGGTGTGATCGTAGTAGTGTCTTGGTTTTGAAGAGAAGAGAAGTTGTGAAGTAAAGATAAGTTATGAAGCGAAGAGAAGTCGTGAAGTGAAGCAAAGTTGTGAGTTGTTGTAAAGTGGTATGATTAGCATACAAGAGTTGTGATAGATTGGTTCTAGCTAGGATTAGAACTCGACATTTCGCTTAGTGTCAGAAAATGGTGTAAGCAAAGTTGTGTACGGTTTTCTCCGTCTAAAAGGAGTTTGTTGACATAGTGAAGAGAACTCTCGAGTTTGGTGCTCGAGGAGTGGAGCAGGGCAAAGAGGTGCTTCGTTACCGAACCATTATAAATCCTTGTATTGTGGTTTGATCTTTCTAACTCTTATCTCTTGTCTTTCATATTTACTTGTCATTTATTTACTTACTTGTATTGTTCATATTGTGCACATATTGAGATCACATAAAGTCAAATCTAAGTTTTTATAAACAAACATAACATTAATTTAAAAAGCGGTAAACTATTCAACTCCCCTTTTAGTTTTCCACACAACTATTTTTAGTTTTTAGAAAACTTACCAAAAGGGTTTTGAAATGCGAGAAGAATGTGACCGACTGCCCAAACGTAGTTTTATCAATAACCCAATCACTATTATCAACCCAAGACTTGTACACTTTCAAATTCTTTATCAAAGTTTAGCAAAAATTATGTTTCTTGTTCTTCTTGTTTGCGTCCGAAACCAAAAGAGAAAGAAAGAGAGTTTTTGATTTTTGTTTGATTTTTTTGAAAGTGTGAAATGTGTGTGTGAGGTTAAGAAAAATATACATGCACCATGCAAGGACCCTACTAGCTAAAAAAATGCCCTGGTGTTCCCTCTTCTTGTCCCTAACCGGCCATGGATCCAATGTGGCTCGGGATTCCTTCTTTTCATGTCGGGTTCACTTAAAACTCAAAAACTTTGACTTTAAAATATTTCGTTGGTAGTTGGGAAACGAGATGTGACAACAGTAGACAAAAATGACATCATTTTGTTAATGGCATCAATAGGGTCATCTCCTTGCTTAAACATAGGAACTGCTAGAAGGAGTAATATCTGAGGGAAATTCAGAAGATGTGTTTCTTGATTAACTGTGGAGATAGTATAATTCAATTTGAGGAATAGATTATGGTGTACGACTAGCATCTTTGATGTACTTGGTGATACGCTATTAATGGATAAGTAATTGCACGAGGTGAGGATGGATAATAGTAGTTGAGTAATGTTGTGTGGGATGAATTGATCCATATTAAGGAGACTGAGATGGTGAAAACTGTTGTTGGAACTGAGTATTGTTGTATGAAGACTAATAAGTGTTGAAGCGAGATGGTGTCATTTGATGATTCTCAATTAGTGCAAGTGGATCTTGATTGCATTCACGCAAAAGACGGACTTCATTTTCATAGAGTTCTTGTTGTTCAAGATATGTATTAAGCTGAGCAAGTTGGTTAGTGTACCATATCTTTCTTACAAGTTTGACATCAGTCATAAACTTACTCCATTCAGGTGGAAGACTGTTTAAGAACTTGGTATTGACTGAAATTGCTCAATTCATTTTGTAATCGTTCATGTCATTGATCACTGAGGTAATTCTCAATTAATAACTGATGAAGGATTCCTCTATTGATTGTGAGCTGAACTTATCAAATAGATCAATATAGTTTTCACTCCCTTTCCTGCTTTGTCATTGGTGTACCATGTATTAGTAGTTGGAATCTGTCCTTCGTTCCTGGTAACTCTGTGATGAGTATACGAGTGAATAGACATCATATGATAGTCCTTGAAGAATGATATTAGTTTCCTTGAGATCATAATCAGCTTAAATTTTCTCAGTTGCAGACAATTCATTGTATTTCTTTGTCCTGGTCACACTATTTTCTTTAATCGTAGGCCAAATGAGTGGACCATGTTCAACTGATTCAAGTATCATTCTTCCATGCTCTCTGTTTTGCATGTAAAGTTCCATTCTACTTTTCTAAGAATCATACAGGTGTTTCTCCAACATTGGTGGACGATTATCACCACCAGAGAGTATCATGAATTCAGCAAGAGTAGACATTGTTACTTTGTTGGTATGTGAAAAGATTACTTATTGATCAGACAGTGATAAGAAGTAATTGTGTTAAAGTGAGTTGATTTTAAGTGTTGTAAGTCTTGAGAATACACGGGATTTTACAATTCTTGATTAAAAAGGAAAATAAGTTTCAAGGATTTTACAATCAAGAATTAACCGTAAATTCAAATTTGATTAATTCGCCTCTAAGGAAGTGATTAATTCGCCTCCAACAAGAAATGATTAATTCTCCTTCTACAACAGAGGATTAATTCGCCTTATACTGAAAGTGTCCTTCTCCTATTTTATTTGGTTTGTATGTCGACAACACAATACCAACTCATACGGGGGTATGGAACTTGATGGCTGTGTGTATTGTGGATACTACTATGCCTATATTTTGCATGGTGAGAGTTGGATCTTACTATGACAAAATAGAGAACCTTTGTTCTTACGAAAGGATTTTCCCCTATCGTAATTTCTAGATGTACTTCTCTGAGAGGCCAAGAGTGTTCTCCTGAAAAACCGATGACGAGAACCTTTAAGTCTACTCTTAGTGACCTAATGGAAGGTTTAAGTTGTAGGAAACATTGCTCGTAGATGACTTCACACAAACTTCCGCTATTCATGTATACTCGGTTTACTTGTCTTCCGAAGATCTTAGCCTTTATTATAATTGGATCAAAGGAGTTGTCATTTCCCGAAACAGGGGGAAACGTGATCTTTTCTAGTTCGCGAGTAGACTCTTCTATTGACTTCCTCTTTGGGGTACCGTTTCTTCTGCTTATCATAAGCATGGGAGCTTCGGTTGGTGTTGTACCTCTGTCTCCCTTCTTCCATTCTCCTAATTAAGTGTTCGAAACTTTCATCTTACCCTTCCTTACTTCTTTCACTAGATGCGCTAGCCATCCTGATTTGATAGCTTATTCAATTTGATATCTCAGCTCTCAACACTTACTCGTGTCATGTCTGTGGTCTTCATGAAAGTGATAGTATTTGTGTAGAATAATAGTAATCTTTAAACACACCTAAAAGAATGAAGAAATCTAGAGATAGAGAAAGAGAGTAGGAGGTTGCTTCTAGTGAGAGAAAGTGAAAGAGAATGATAATAGATTAGTATGTGAAAAATGAAACAACCAACACCCTTTCCATAGCATGGAAAGGGTTTATATACTTATACATAGGCCGGCCATATGGGCTCTGTCCATGGGCTTTACCTAACGTAGACTATCTAGTTTCAAATATTACTTAATGAGTTATCTAACGATATTTATGGTAGTGACTAATAATTTTGTATACCTAACACTTGGGCATTCCAAAAAGGCAGAAGAGTTTTTTCAGGAATGAAATAATAACTCTGGCATTGTTGGTTGGTGCTTAAGCTTCAGGCCATTTGGATACATAATCTATAGTGAATAAGATGTATTCGAATTTATATGATTTTGAGAATGGTCCCATAAAGTCAATACCCCATATGTCAAAAAGTTCGCATACTTTAATGTTGTTTAAGGGCATTTCATCATGCTTGGATATTCCCTGTTTTTTGACATGCTTCGCAAAGGAGAACAAGAGTATAAGCTTCTTTGATGATTGTTGGCCAATAAAAGCCTAAGTCTAGGACTTTTTTAGATGTTGTGTTTGGTCCATAGTGTCTACCGTTTGGTCCTTGGTGACATTGATCTAGAATGGTACAAGTTTCTAATCCTGAGACACAGCGTCTGATCATACCGTCTGAACATACTTTGAAAAGGTAAGGGTATTCCCAAAATTAGTTTTTGAGGTTAGAGAAGAATTTTTTCTTTTGTTGGTATGTTATCCCTTTAGGTATAACATCACCCACTAAAGAGTTTGCAAAGTCTGTGAACCATGGTGTGTCATTAGTGGTTATTTCCATAAGTGTTTCTTAAGGAAAGTTATCGTGGGCATCACTGTCATCACTTGTCTCATCATTTTCAATTCGAGATAAGTGGTTGGCGGCAAATTTATCTGTACCTTTCTAATCTTTTATTTCTATATCGAATTCTTATAAGAACAGAATCCAACGTATAAGACGTGGCTTAACATCTTGTTTTTTGAATAAGTATCTTAGAGTTGAGTGATCGGTGTAGACAATCATTTTGGATAATATCAGATAGGGTCAGAATTTATCAAATGGGAAGACTGCAACCATCAGTTCCTTTTTGGTAACCGTGTATTTTTGTTGAGCTGCATTGAGGGTTTTGCTTGCAAAATAGATGGGGTGAAAGTGTTTTCCATCTTTTTGACCTAAGATTGCTCCAACTACAAAATCACTTGCATCACACATAAGCTCTGTGACATTCATCATTGAAGTCGAATGGAGTATCATTTTCAAGCAACTTAGTTAGAGGACGGGCAATTTTTTAGAAGTCTCTAATGAAACATCAGTAGAAACCGGCATGTTCTATAAAACTTCTTATGCCTTTGACAATAGTAGGGGGTGGAAGTTTTAACGATTACATCGATTTTGTCTTTGTCAACTTCAAGGCCTGCATCGGACACTATGTGTCCAAGCATAATTCCTTCTTTAACCATAAAGTGACATTTTTCCTACTTAAGGACAAGATTTGCATCTTTGCAACGTTGATACATTTTATCGAGATTATTTAGGCAATGATAAAAAAGAGTTTCCAAAGACATAGAAATCGTCCATGAATACTTCGACAGATTCTTCAATCATATAATGAAAGATAGCTACCATGCACATTTGGAAAGTAGTGGGAGCATTACATAAACCGAAAGGCATTTGTCTGTAAGCATATGCTCTGAAAGGTTACATGAATGTTGTTTTTTCTTGGTCTATAGGATCGATTAGAATCTAGAAATATCCCAAAAAACCATCAAGGAAGCATAAGTATTTATTTCCTACGAGTCTTTCTAACATTTGGTCCATGAATGGCAAAGGAAAATGGTCTTTTGCAGTTGCTTCATTGAGTTTATGATAATCGATGCATACTCGCCAACCCGTAACGATTCTTGTTAGGAAATGTTAATCTTTTTCATTGGTAACAACTATAATACCACCTTTTTTGGGTACACAGTGGATGGGACTTACCCAAGGGCTATCGGCTATTGAATAAATGATATTGGTGTCAAGCAGTTTAACGATTTCTTTTTAACGACTTCCTGGATGTTCGGATTTAATCGTCTTTGTTTTTGAACAACTTGCTTTTTGTCGTCCAGGAGTTGAATTTTATGTTTACAATAAGACGGACAGATTCTAGGAATGCCTATTGTTTTTCAAGAAAAGGGTTGCTTGTTTCTTTTAAGAACATAAATGAGTTTGTTTTTGTTTTCTTTAGAAAGCTGAGATGATATGATTACAGGAAGAAAAGAGGGTTCTTCCAAGAATACATATTCTAGGTTATCAGGAAGAGGTTTGAGTTCAATATCCGTAGGAGATTCTTCAAAAGATGTCTTGATCTTATAATCGGTGTTAAAGGTGATTTTTTCAAATGGCGGTTCTTCAGTGTCGGATTCGGATTCAGAGTTTTCTTCAGTGGTCATAGCAATGAATTCATCGAATTCAGCAAAGAGTTTTCTTCGAGGATGGTTCCTTCGATAGAATAAAGGATTTTACTACCTTCATCGAGAAGAGCATCAAAATCTTCTTCTAAGATTTAATCGATAACGTCAATACTGAAACATATATCATCGTTGGAATAAGAGTGTTTCATCGCAGAATCCGTATGAAAAGTCATACGTTCAGTTTCAACTCAGATATTGAGTTATTTTTGTTTAACTCAAATTACTCCATCGGCAGTATGGAGGAAAGGTCTCCCTAAGATTAGCGGAACTTTACTGTCTTCTTCCATTTCGAGAATAACAAAATCTATAGGAAAGGTGAATTTACCAACTTCAACGAGCATATTTTCAGCTATTCCAACAGAGTATTGGAATGATCTGTCGGCTAATCGTACGCTCATTTTAGTGGGTTTTATATTTTCGAGAGATAATTTTGCACATAGAGAACACGGCAGGAGATTAATGCTAGCACCAAGATTTGCTAAAGCATCACATGAGAAAGCTTTATTGAAATTACATGGAATGAGAAAACTTTCGGGGTCTCCAAATTTTGGTGGAACTTTGTTTTGGATTAAAGCAGAACTTTCATTGCTAAGGAAAGCGGCTGAAATTTGCTCAAGCTTGTGTTTATTGCTAACGAGTTCTTTATGGAATTTTCCATAGTTTGACATTCCTGCTAAAACATCGACAAGAGGTACATTGATTCAAACGGCTCAAATCATTTCAAGGAATTTTCCGTATTAGGCTTCCATTTTTTCTTTTCTAAGGCGTTAAGGATACGGGATCTTCAGTTTATATGGTCTAGGTATTGGAGTTTCTTTGAATGGTTTTGGATCTTTAGGTTGAGGTGTAGGTTCTTCATCTTTATCATCGCTATCGAAGTTGACATGATTTTTAGAATCATTAGGTTGATCGTTTGGATTGATAGGTGGGTCATAGGATTTATCACTCCATGTAAATATGGCATTTACCTACTCATTTCGAGCTTGTAGTGGTTGATAAGGTTTGGATGAACTACCTTTTGGGTAAGGTTGAGTGTTACTGGGAAGATATCTAGAAGGTCGACCAAATTTCTTGTCAGTAAGTCTGTCGAATTTAGCTTTGAGATTTTGGATCGATGCTTGATGGTTTTTGGTTGTTGTTTCGAGTTTGGTTTTCAGATCAATAAAAGTTTCTTTGACAAAAGAATTGTTAGAGTGTTGAGCTTTTATGAAATCGCTTAATTGTTTTTGAAGTTCGGGTTTATCATCAGAATTAGATTTATAATTATCTCGATTGTAATCGTTTCTTCCACTTGAACGCCAATTATCGCGATTTGAGTCACGGTCGCGGTAATCATTGTAAAAACGAGTATGACGGAAGGTTTTCATGAATTTTGCTTCTTCTTCATGGGACATAGGTATGTCATCATCGTTATGATCGGGGTTTGGTTGTTTTGAACGGGATTGGAATTCTTTATACCGAGCATCCATTTTCATGGTCATGGCATCCATTTGGGCCCTAATTTGTTAGTGTCATAATTACTGCTACCTTCATATACGAAAGAAACGGTTTTCTTAAGAGATGGTTTAGATTTTTGGTTTCTAGCCCGGTCGAGCTTGAGTAATACTTTGTCTTCGAGAAGCTGATAAGCTTGGTTTGGTGTTTTATAGAGGAATATACCACCACCTGCGGCATTTAGGACTTCTTGGGTTATTTCGTTGAGATCGTGGTAAAAGATTTTTATGATATTGCCTTTGGATAGATTGTTACCATGTCAATTTCTGAGCATTTCTTTCATACGAAGCCAAGCTTCGGTTAAGGTTTCATTTTTATGTTGAGAAAAGGCTCAGATTTCTTTGAGGAGTCGAATGAAAAGAGATGGGGGAAAGAATCTGCTAATGAAAGCGGTTTGAAGTTCATCCCATATTTTGATATTCCTTCCTTGAGTTCATCCAGCCACGTTTTTGCTTCACTCGTGAGTGATAGGGAAAACATCATCAGGCGGACGACTTCATTTTTGGTATCTCTGTATTTGAACATATCACATATTCCGAGGAATTCATGAATGTGTTTGTGCGGATCGGTTTTAATTTTACCATCGAATTAGTTTCCTTTGACGAGAGTCAATTGGTTACCCTTAATGGCGAATTCGTTTGCGGTTTTAGGAATGGTGATTGTGGAACTGGGAGTCGGAGCGACAACAAGGTCGGCAGCCTACATTGGCTCATCATCCATTGGATTGTAATTTTTAAGGATATCAAGAAAGTGACGAAAATAGTTGATGTCAAGGGTTGAAGCGTAAACAAGTCTTTGTTTTGCAGGTGGTTCGTTTCTTTGTTCGAATGGAACTCTCTTGTTTCGTCGACTAAGTCTTCGATTCAGGGTTCGTTCAGGTTCAGGAAGTGGTTCAAAAAGTTCAGACTTGGAAGTACGTGTATGCATCCAATGTTATATGGTTCAGTTTGCCAGAAAACTATACAGCGATTTTAAGATAGAAAGTGGTGAAAAATATTTTAAAATTGATTACGGAACAGCTTTAAAATCCCCGACAACGGCGTCAAAAACTTTTGATGTGTTCTGAAAGCTTTAAATTCATAAGACTAGTTTTACCAATTATTAATTGGAAACACACGGGTAAAATATACCAACGTATGTAGTATAATATTTTAGGTAAGACCAGACAGTCCACATGGATTTGATTAGTGCTCGAATAATCAAAAAATTTAAGACAATTATTAATAACTTTTAAGATAGATTCGATTATAAAGAAATATGATTACTCGGATAGTTTTCATATAATTCATAAGCAATGGTAGTAATCTCGATCTTTGATTTTAGGATTTTAACTTATAAAAAGGATTTCTCGTCAGAAAATGTTTTCACAAATTAATTGGTTTCAACTTTAGACTTATCTTGGTTTAACTTAATCAAATGTGTCACTCAAATAATCAAGTTACTATTATATCAAATCTATTTTATTTATCAAATAACATAAGTAAATTTCTTTGATTGAATGATAAAGATCATAGACAAATCTGTACAATCATATAGTGCACAATAGGTCTCTCGACCTATACCATTATACGTATATAATCAAATTTGATGAACAAGTTTAACAAGATTAGATATGATAGGATTGTTAAATAAGCTTAAGATTGATAAGATCGAGATGACACCAAATGCTTAATTATTATATTAACATCACCGAGTATTCATAAGAGGTTTAGCCTCTCATGGCTATGGTGTTCATAATAACAAAGTTGAATAGAGAAACAAGAAACATATGAAATTCAAATTGAGAAATGGATTGAACACCACTTTTACAAGTACGAATTCGTATAAAAACCTTATTTAACTAAGTGTTACGATGATGATATTCGTTCTTCGCTGAAATTCGTGCTAAACTCCAGAGATTGATGAAGATTATTGAGAGATAGAAGTGTGTAAGAATTGTATTGGAATGTGTTTGAAATGAGAGAATTTCTTCTCAATTTATAGGTTGGGCGAGGGCCAAAGTGCGACGCACTTCCTTGAGAAGTGTGGCGTACTTTACTTCTTTAATGCGTATAACTTTAATGCTGAGAGGAAGTGCGACTCACATGATGTAAAAGTGCATCGTACTTAGGGTATTAACTGTCCTTCATTAACTTTGTCTAGAAGTGCGGCGTACTTGGCTTCATTTTTGGATTTAATATTTATTTTCTTCTAACTTTTCTTCCGTAAGGTGTAAAATACTTGTGTCTTTAGTCTTTTTGAGCTTGAGTTGTATTCAAGTGAACCTGCACATATTTCATGCTTTTAAGTATCGAAAGTTCACGAGAAATGATATAACTAGATACAATAACGCCGCCAAAAACATGTATAATTAAGGCGTTATCAACACATTTGAATCTGGCGAATTAGGGAAAAAATATACGATACTGCAGGAAATGTTTTGTTGTGAATTGTTGCTACCTGAATGCATTAGTTTTGTCGAAATGCATGATAATTTTATATAGCTATGCTTCTGGATCTGGCAGAGGTAATGGGAAGTGAGAAATCACCCTACCGAATAAGTCTGTGCCAGTAAATGAACCATATCAGATCAAGTAGATCACAAGGTACTTTACGTCATTATCTTTTATATCCATTCCAACATTTCTCTTTGTCAGTAGAGCTCAATACTGTTGAGTTTTTTTCATGTTCAAATTGTAGAAAATGACTCTTGAAGAGTATGATAAAGAACTAGACGAGAAGAAGAAAGAGTTGGTGTCTTTGAAAAGTGAGGAGCGAAATGTTGTGTCACACAACGATTTAGCAAAAATGCAGCTGGTCTGAATCAAAAAAGAGAAGAATGATAGAGTTGGGCTCCTGCTGCATTAGTAGTCCTTATATGTATTTTATTTACAAATATTTTGTTTAACATCTCTTGTATGTACCTTTATTAGTTATCATTTAAAATACAAAAGTATTAATCGCCGCCCACTAACCGTCTCGCAGCGAAGAGCAGGTTTACCAACTTGTTTTTATTAAAGATCAATATGCATATTTTAAAAGTTTTGGTTATTGATTTGTTTCGAAAGCTTTAAATTTATAAGACTGAAATTACCGGTTTATGAAATGGAAACACACGGGTTAAAGTATAACCCACGTATGTAGTATAACATTTTAGGTAAGACTAGGTCGTCCACAGGGATTTGATTTATGTTTGAATAATCGTAGTTAAAATAAACTTTAACAATTTTAAGATAAATGGTGTTGGATTCAATAATGACAAGATGACTACTCGGATAGCTTCATATGATTCCTAAGAAATGGTGATAATCACAATCTCAGATATAAGGTTTTAACTTATAAAAAGAATTTCTCGTCAGAAAACTTTTCCACAAATTAACTTGTTTAAGTTAAGACTTATATTTATTAACTTGATCAAATGTGTCACTCAAATAATACAGTTACTATTATATCAAATCTATTTTGTTTATCAAATAACGTAAGTGGATTTCTCCTTTCAAACGATAAAGACCATAGACAAATCTTTAAAACTATATAGTTCACAATGGGTCTTTCAACCTATACCGTTATGAGTATACAATCTAAGTTGATAATCAAAGTTGATAAGATAAGACACGATAGGATTTCAACATAAGCTTAAGATTAAAAAGATCGCAATCATACCAAACGCTTATTCATTATATTAACTTCACCGAGTAGTAATAAGAGGTTTAGCCTCTCATGGCTATGGTGTTCATGATAACAAAGTTTAGTAGAGAAACAAGAAACATACGAAATTCAAATTGAGAAATGGATTGAACACCACTTTTACAAGTATGAATTCGCATAAGAACCCTTATTTAACTAGATGTTGTGGTAATATTCTTCGTTCTTCACCGGAAGTTCACGCTAAACTCCAGTGATTGATGAAGATTAATGGAGAGGAATTTGTTGTTTTAGGTGTGCTAGAAATAAAAGAGTTTTCTCTTAATTTATAGGCTGGGCAAGGGCAAAAGTGCGGCGTACTTCCTTGAGAAGTGCGCCGTACTTTGTTTCTTTAAAGCGTAGATCTTTAATGCTGACATGAAGTGCGGCACACATGATGTAGAAGTGCGCCGTACTTAGGGTATTAAGTGTTCTTCATTAACTTCGCCCTGAAGTGCGGCTTACTTCCTGAGAAGTGCGGCATACTTTGCCTGATTCTTGGACTTAGTATTATCTTCTTCTATCTTTTTCTTCCGTAAGGTGTAAAATACTTGTGTCTTTAGTCTTTTTGAGTTTGAGATGTCTTCAAGTGAACCTATACATATTTCATGCTTTTATGTATTGAAAGTTCACGAGAAATTATATAAATAGATAAAATAACGCCGCCAAAAACATTTATAATTAAGGCATTATCAAATCCCTCCACACTTAGCTATTGCTTGTCCTTAAGAAATTAAAGCGATAAAACAAGATTCATTTATCTTGACGTGGAGAAATTTTTAAATTTAACAAGTGTTTACAGTTTTTATAACTTTTTAGGCATAGACATATAACAGAGCACGTTACATGGAGAATGTGTATGATTTATATTCACTCAAGCCACTCGGATAGGGTTTATATTGTAAAGTCACTCAATTGCACAGACATAATCTAGATAGCTACCATAGGCTTGTACGAGACACATAAACATGCCCGTTGCAGCGTGAGCACCTAGACAAAAAATCTCAAAGAGGTAGAACATAATACTGATGAGGGTGAATAACATGTATCGATTCCATGCGCCAACATAAGCCTTATACTTTGAATCTTTTTTTTACCAAACGCTTCGATAACTAAGGTTGGCACAAAACTTCTTCATTGAGCATTTTTCTTCAACTATGGATACTTTAGCAGATTAGTACTAAAAGGGAGTGCTTGCAGATACAGGAGTTACGCGGAATTTATTTTACCTCTTATCATATGATTTTGTTTATAAATTAACCTCACTGCAGTTAGTATATGACAACTTTATCTAAATTACCGGCTCACTCATATAATTTTCAACCAATACCAATGCTCTAGAAAAGGTGACACATTACAAATACACAGCCGTAACGGCGGATAAGACACTTGCAATTGCATTCAAACCATAACTCTAACAAGCTAAAGGTAAAATTTATATGAGGTATCAATGGTGGATACCTATATTCTTTAAGGTTTAATTCTCATAATTTAGTGGACTGGTTTTGTGCTAGTTATAGTGTTAATCCGGTTGGATTTGCCTTACTAAGAGTATACATTTTTAATTTTTGAGAAGAAAAACATATATTTTTAAAGATTTTTCATAAAATATCAGTTGAAAATTTTGGCTAGATTACAGAGCAAACATGGAGGGATATGATTAATTTTAATTTTTCCTATTTGGTTTCCCTCCACAGTTAAGTTGAATATTGCCCTCAATGTGAGAACTGATAAATATTAAAAATAGGGAAAATTAAAGGAAGACGGTACTTCCTAGGGCATAAATATATATAGCTTGAGAGAGCTTGTCTTTTGAGCAAACGCCATAATTTTTCGGGTCTAGTCTATGTTACCTACATAAGAGTAATCACACAAAAGCACACAAAAATAAAATATTTTTTAGGAAAATAAAACAGAGGAGAAGGGACTCCTCCACACTTAAGTTAAAGCACGGGTTGCCTCCCGAGAAGCGCTTAATTTTTTCAGAGAGTCATTAGCTAGACTAGTACTTCTTGGTTTCATTCTTTAGGAAAGAAGGGAGTGAGTTCTTCCCTTGGGTCATTATCTTCTTCATGATAGAGTTTGAGTCGATGGCCATTAACAATGAATGTCTTGTCGTCTTTTCCATATAGTTCAACGTATTCGAATGGGTATTGGTGTTTTACTACATATGGTCCAAGCCATCAAGATCTGAGTTTCGACTATTTAAATTTATATTTAAAATGAATTAGAAGCACTTTGTTTCTGTGTTTGAATTCTTTCTCATTTTGAGTTTTCTGTCGTGCCATACTTTGGTTCTTGCTTTGTATAAATGAGAGTTTTCATAAGCTTGATGACGGAATTCGTCTAACTTGTACAACTAGAACATTTTTTTCTCACCAGCGGCGATGAGACCAGGATTACAGTTTTTAAGGGCCAAGTATGCTCGGTGTTCTATTTAAAAGGTAAATTGCAGTTTTTTTCGTATACGAGTTAGTATGGTTTGGTTCCGGTTGGTGTTTTGTAAGTGGTTCGTAAAGCCCACAGAGCATCATCAAGTTTTCTTGACCAGATAGCTGGATTATCTTTCACAATTTTTTCCATAATTCTTTTAAGCGCTATGTTAGTGTTCTCAACTTGTCCACTTGTTTGAGGATGATAGGATGTAGAGAAACGATGGGTAACTCCATATCTTTTCATGGTTTTTTCCATTATCATATTGCATAAATGAGTTCCTCGGTCGCTTATAAGGGCTTTGGGCATTCCAAAACGGTAGAAGAGTTTTTTCAGAAATGAAATAACTACTCCGGCATCGTTGGTTGGCAAAGCTTGAGCTTAGGCCCATTTAGATACATAATCGACAACGACTAAGATGTATTTGAATTTATATGATTTCGGAAATGGTCCCATAAAGTCAATACACGATATGTCAAAAATTTCGCATACTTGAATGATGTTTAAGGACATTTCATCACGTTTGGGTATATTCCCTGTTTTTTTACATGCTTCGCAAAGGAAAACAAGAGTATGAGCTTATTTGATGATTGTTGGCCAGTAAAAGCCTGAGTCTAAGACTTTTTTAGCTGTGGTGTTTGGTCCATAATGTCTACCGGTTGGTCCGTGGTGACATTGATCTAGAATGGTTCGAGTTTCTAGTCCTGAGACACAACGTCTAATCATACCGTCTGAACTTACTTTAAAAAGGTAAGGGTCTTCCCAAAAGTAATTTTTGAGGTAAAAGAAGAATTTTTCTTTTATTGGTACGTCATCCCTTTAGGTATAACATCACCCACCAAATACTTTGCAAAGTCTGCGAACCATGGTGTGTCATTAGTGGTTATTTCCATAAGAGTTTCTCTAGGAAATTTATTGTCGACATCACTGTCATCACTTGTCTCATCATTTTCAATGCGAGATAAGTGGTCGGCGACAACATTTTCCGTACCTTTCTTATCTATAATTTCTATATCAAATTCTTGTAGGAGCAGAATCCAACGTATAAGACGTGGCTTAGCCTCTTACTTTTTGAATAGTTGTCTCAGAGCTGAGTGATCGGTGTAGACAATTTTTTGGATAATATCAGATAAGGTCGGAATTTATCGAATGTAAAGACTACATTCATTAGTTCCTTTTCGGTAACTTTATATTTTTGCTGAGTTGCATTATGGGTTTTGCTTGAAAAATAGATGGGGTGAAAGTGTTTCCATCTTTTGACCTAAGACTACTCCAACTACGAAATCGCTTGCATCACACATAAGCTCAAATGGAAGATTTCAGTTTGGGCTCACGATCATAGGAGTACATGTGAGTTTTTCTTTTAATGAATTGAATGCTTTGTGACATTCTTCATTAAATTCGAATGGA
Organism: Tanacetum coccineum; assembly: GCA_026074375.1. NCBI lineage: Eukaryota > Viridiplantae > Streptophyta > Magnoliopsida > Asterales > Asteraceae > Tanacetum > Tanacetum coccineum. Next base: position 21,859 of record BQNB010048418.1, read on the forward strand.
TTATCTTTTTCAAGCAACTTAGTTAGGGGATGAGTGATATTCGAGAAGTCTTTGATGAAACGTCGATAGAAACCGACATGTCCTAGAAAACTTCTAACGCCTTTTACATCAGTAGAGGGTGGTGAAGAATATCTAATAACATACTTGATGAGGGAAAGAGAGGTATTTCTAGAGAGAGAGTGGTTGGATGAACACTTTAGAGAGAGAAAGTAAAAATGAAAGAAAATGCATTAAGTATGTGAAATAATGAACAACTAACCCACCTCTCCAAGGCATGGAGAGGTGTATAAATACCTTAATATGGTCGGCCATGGATAGGCTTTACATGGGCTTTTCCTAACTTGGCCTATTAAGGTTCCAAATAAAACTTAACGAGCTAACGACAGTTATCTATGGAGTGACCGATACTTTCCTAGGATTTTTGTATTCCTAAAAATCTCCCCCTAAGGGAGGTCACTCCATTTTACAAAAACTTAAACTTAGCATACTATGAAGGTCTTCGTTCTTGTGCTCGCAGACTTCTTTTCTTTTTCCTTTTCTTGTAAATATGGCGTAGTGATTATTGACTTTAGGCTTGAGCTTGTTCCTTTATCTTGACTTGTATGTGACTGTGTGTTCTTGAGCATCTTGAGATCATCAACCAAGCATAATCTCTTTTCGCCATCTTGTAAACTTTTCCATCTTGTGAACTTGTGACTTTTAGACCGACATGCTCATACTGTTGTTGTTTCTTGGTCTTAAAAGCGTGAATAAGACATCTTTCTTGAAATTCTTTAACTATAACACTTTGTCACTTTGAGAAAGACGTTCGGTATCAGAGTGACAAAAAATTCTTTGAAATTCTTTGACTTTAATACTTCATTACTTCAAGAAATACGTACGGTATCAGAGTAGCGGAAGTCTTGAAACATATACTTGAGCTTTCATGATGTATTTATAAATGTCGGTCGAGTATGAGCATGTGGTATTGTCTTTGACTCGTCATCAGGAAATTGCTACCACCGCCAGGAATCTGCATAAATGGGTTAGTGATAAACAACATATATAGACGAAAGTAGCTTTGTTACTTCGTCGAATACGATTGCAATAACCACGGTTCCCCGTTGATCAGTATAAATACTGCCTGTGATCAGGTAGAATTCTGAAGAATTTCCTTTGTTGGGAATAAAATGCTAAGGGATTCCCACTGTTAGTTGAATGGTTCCCACTGTTAGAAGAACTTCCCACTGTTAGTATATTTTCCCACTGCAAGGTTTCCACTGCTTGAAGACTTTTCCACTGCTGTTTGGAGATTCAACTCATGCAACTAGACTGAATGAAGTGGAAGCTGATCTAAGCAATATGGAGACTACAATTCAAGTTAGTCCAACCCCCACCCTCAGGATCCATAAAGATCATCCAAAGAATCAGATAATTGGTCCTGTTGATACTCTAGTTTTAACCAGACATAAGTCTAAGAATGTTCATGAACAAAGCTGTCTAGCCACAATTCATCAAAAGTCTGATCCTGATCTCCTACAGTTATGTCTATTTTCAGCCTTTCTATCTCAGGAAGAACCCAAAAAGATCTCTGAAGCTCTCAAAGATTCAAGTTGGGTAGAAGTTATGCAAGAGGAGCTCCTACAGTTTCAGATTCAGAATGTTTGGTTTTGGTTGATTGTCCAAAAGGGGTGAGACCTATTAGTACAAAATGGGTTCTTAAAAACAAGAAAGATGAAAGAGGAATAGTCATTAGAAACAAGGCCAGACTGGTGGCTCAAGGATATACTCGGGAAGAGGGTATTGATTATGAAGAAGTCTTTGCACCAGTTCAAGATATGAGGCTATTAGTTTATTTTAGCCTATTCCATGCTTCCTATATGGTTTTACAGTATATCAAATGGATGTAAAAGAGCATTCCCTATATGGCACTATTGATGAAGAAGTGTATGTGATGCAGCCTTTTAGTTTTCAAGATCCTCAGTTTCCACACAAAGTCTATAAGGTGGTTAAGGCTATGTATGGACTTCACCAAGCACCTAGAGCCAGGTATGGTACTTTGTCCAAGTATTTGTTGGATAATGGCTTTCAAAGAGGTACTATAGATCAGACTTTGTTTATCAGAAAGCACAAAGGAGAGTTTTTGCTAGTACAAGTGTATGTGGATGACATTATATTTGGGTCATCCAATCTAAAGCTGTGCAGAGAATTTGAGGCTCTCATGCATGACAAATTCAAAATGAGTGCTATGGGTGAACTCAGTTTCTTCCTAGGTCTGCAAGTGTTACAAAAGAAAGATGGCATATTCCTCTCTCAAGATAAGTATGTTGGTGATATTCTAAAAAAGTTTGGGTTCTTAGATCTCAGGTCAGCAAACACTTCCATGGATAGAAAGAATCCTTAGGGAAAAGATAGAACTGGTAAAGATGTGAATCTTCATTTGTATAGATCTATGATTGGATCTTTAATGTATCTCACTGCATTAAGACCAGATATTATGTTTGTTGTATGTACATGTGCTAGACATCTAGTGACACCCAAAGAATGGCATCTTCATGCAGTAAAGAGAATCTTTAGGTACCTAAAAGGACATCTTAAGTTAGGACTTTGGTACCCTAAAGAGTCTCCCTTTGACTTAGTGGCATATTCAGACAGTGATTATGGTGGTTCTAGTCAAGATAGGAAGTCCACCACTGGAGGATGTTAGTTTTTGGGAAGAAGGTTAATCTTTTGGCAATGTAAGAAGCAGACCATAGTGGCCACTTCCACAACTGAGGCAGAGTATGTTGCAGCTGCAAGTGGATGTGGGCAAGTTCTTTGGATACAAAATCAGCTTCTAGACTATAGGTACAATTTCATGAACACTAAGATATATATTGATAATAACAGTGCAATTTGTATAGTCAAAAATCCTGTCTTTCACTCTAGAATAAAACATATTGAGATAAGACACCATTTTATAAGAGAATGCTTTGAAAAGAAACTAATATATGTGGATCATATTCATACAAATGACAATGTAGTAGACCTTTTAACAAAAGCCTTTGATGTAGGGAGATTCCAGTACTTAGTTGTAAGTATTGGAATGCTTGATCCCTAATATGTCTATCTCATGATTTTTGTAAAGTTTTGTATAAGATTTGCACTGCTATTAGATCAATATGTATTTATACTGCTAAAGTAAAATGCAACTGTTAGTCATTTTTCCACTGTTAGGTTTTCCATTGTCAGTGTAAATGTTCCTAATGTTGGGTTACATTTCCACTGTTAGTGTTTTTCCTGATTTTGGACTAACAACTGTAGAATAAGCAAGTCAGGAAAAGATCCCTATGCCATCATCAATGGAGTCAAGGGTGGAATCACATCATAAGTTGTATATCTGTAAGATCAATTTCTCTTGGGTTAGGGTTAAGGAACCTCTAGGATAAGGGTATTCATATAATACTCATGGTCAGTCCTAGACTGACCCCACTGGTGAATAAAAGTTAAAATTCTTGCTTAAGTTTGATTTTAACTTTTGAGGCATTGTAGTGTGAGACCTCATTCATGGGTTATACACAAATTTGGTCCACAAGAGTTGCTCCTATGTCTCTCTAGGCGTTCTTAGTGAGCATGAGGTGTGGTGTGGCATTTGGGTGTGTAATTATTAGAGAAAGGGCTTGCACTGCCAAGACATTTGACCTAGAATGGATATGGTAGGGTGGTGCCTCAGGAAAAATTTTCAATGGGTTAAACATGTATACAGTGGTAAATATGTGTATCAATTTTCTTCATGGGTCAGCTAGCGAGCAAAGGACTCATGAATTCATGCATGTCTCTCTTGGTTTTGCAAGTGTGTATGTATGGATAGGGTAGGCTTACTTTTGATTATTGAAGTTAAGTTGATACCCTTAGGAATATTTCCCACTTTTAGACCACAAAGTTCCCACTGCTAGACTTAGTTCCCACTGTTTAATTTTTTTCCCACTGACAATATAGTCGTTAGCACTATTGGGCTCATAAGATAGTTGCATTAATTAAATAGTCGTTGAGATTTTTTAGGCTGCTTATCTTATTATATAACTTCTTAATATAGAATTTCAAGATAGTACTATTCTTCTAAAAGATTTTCTCATCCTAAAATCTCGATTATCTTGTTTCAATTCTATCATAATCCTTTTAAGTGCCTATATAATCTCAATTCAAGTCGCCCACAGTACCAACACCTCTAATAATCCTTAACCCAGAACCTTCATCATGACTAAACTTGCTTTTTGTGATTACCACAACATGGTGGCAATTTTGGAGAAAACAGAGCATAACACTAATTTTCATCAGATAGTGGACTTCCTTCAAGCTTCTCACATCATGTATGCTTTGATGGTTAGTACTACTGTTTATGTTTCACACATTCGACAGTTTTGGTCCACTGCTAGGATCAAAACAGCGGATGGAGAAACAAATATTCTTGCTAAAATCAATGGCAAGCAAAGGACTATCTCTGAATCATCAATTAGGAGGCATCTCAAACTGAATGATGAGGAAGGGATTAGTACTTTGCCTGACAATGAACTTTTTGAAAACCTTTCACTGATGGGTTACAATATTTTGCCAAATCAAAGATTTTCTTTTCAAAAAGGTCAATTTTCATGTCAGTAGAAGTTTCTGATTCATACCATTATGCAGTGTTTGAGTCCAAAGCGTACTAGTTTTATTGAGTTTAGTAGTAATATTGCTACTGCTCTTGTATGTCTTGCCACAAACAGAACTTACAACTTTTCTAAGATGATTTTTGATGGTATGATGAGGAATGTCAATAGTAAGGGTAAATTTCTAATGTACCCTAGGTTTATTGAAAAACTTTTGAAAATGAGTCAATTTGGTACTATCAAACATACTACAATTTACCCTGTTCCCTTTCAAACTCAAAAGGTTTTTACAACTTTAAGAATCAACAGTCTTAGTTTTTCTAGGAGGATTGTTCCATTGTTTGATACCATGATTGTTCAACAGGGTAAAGGCTCAAAAAACTAACTTGAGCCCCATCACACACCCTCAACTCAACATGTTTCTCTACCTAATCCAACTCACACATCCTCACCTCATGAAATACAATCCACTCCTCCAGAAGCTCAAACTACTCCACAAGCATCTCTACCTCACACAACAAATATTCCATCTCACACTCCCACACCTAGGAGAATGACCAAAAGGGCTATATGGATTTCTCAGTCTAAAGCCCTTTCAACTGTTGTAGATGAGACTGAACCTCCCATAAGAGGTGACAGATATGGAGAGGCTTTCCCTACTGCCACTAGCTTAGATGCAGGGCAGGACAAGGAAAACATACCTAAGACCTTTGCCCTGCCCCATGAATCATTTCCAAGGATTACTTCTCTTGGTGGTGATGAGGGTAGTCTGAAACAAACGCTTAAGGAATTAATGGAATTTTGTACCACTCTGCAAAGGCAACAAACTTAAATGGCTGAAAAAATCCAGAGTCAAGACCTTGAAATCAAGCAATTGAAGGCTAGGATCTAGACTTTGGAGGTTGCTCAAAATCCAAGATAAGGTGTTCAAGAGGATGCTCCAAACAGGGGAGGAATAGATCAAGGGGAGGTTAATGTGTTTAAAGGTGATGCTGAAAAAGATAGTAGCAGGAGTACTGACAAAGGAAGTGAGAGTACAGGAGATCTAGCAAATGTTTTGAGTTTTATGGGAGCTGCAAATATCCTAGCTAGTGGAGGTTTGAAAGAAGTTTTTACCACTGCTAGTCCACAAGTTCCCCCTGTTAGTTCAAATGTTTCCACTGTTATTGTCACTGCTAGTGAGAAAGATCCCACTGCTGAATTTCTTATCACTTCCAGAGATACAACACCTTATACAAGAAGACCAAGAGCTTCAAGAGAGGTAATCATGAGATCTACATTTCCTATTCCTTTTAGTATACCATCTGCAGGGAAGGAAGAAAAGAGGAAAGGGAAGGAGATTATGACAAAACCAGAGAAGTCTCCTAAAGCTAAAGTTTAAGAACAAATGAGTTTACAATTGGCTAGAGAATTACAAGAAGAATTTGTCCATAAAGATCAAAGCATAAGAGAACATAATGAAAGAGATGCAGAGATTGCCAGAATTCATGCTGAAGAAGATCTTAGACAAATGATTAATGAGCTTGACAGGAGTAATGTGATGATTAACAAACATATGGCAGAATATGAAGAAGCTGAAAATGATCTGACCATTGAAGAGAAGACTGAGTTAATCACAGAACTCATTAACTATCAGAAAGATTTTGCTAGAATCAAGAAATACCAAGCTCAGCAACAAAGGTTGGCATCAAAATCTGAAAGAAGAAAATTTTACACATCTGTCTTAAGAAGCCATGCTGGATGGAAGACAAAAGACCTCAGGGGAATGACTTTTGATCAGTTAGAAGAAAAGTTTATTCCAGTTTGGGAAAGCATACAAGATTTTGTGCCTATGGATTCCAAGAAAGAAAGTGAAAGTCTCAAGAGGTCAGGAATCCTATTGGAGAAAGTCAAGGCAAAAAGGTTGAAGACAAGTGATGTTTCAGCTCAAGAACAACAAGAAAGTGATAATCAGGATGAGATTATCAATCTTCAACAATGGGCAGTGCTAGTTAGGGAAGAGACTTCAGTGAATATTACTCCTTCAGTTGTCAAGGTACCCATATGTGATTGGAAAATTTACAAGGACAAGCTAAGGGAGGTATACCAGATATTCAGAGTTGGACAAGCACCAAAGGTATATCCTTACTTTGAGTCTATGCTTAAGGATTTTGACAGAGATGACTTGGTGACACTATGGAAACTAGTCAAAGATAGGTTCAAGACAGAACTCCCAAAGAGTGACCTGGAAAAATGTCTGTTTTGGCCTTTAAAGGTCATGTTTGAACCTGTTGCCACTGATCTACTATGGCAGTTTGAAGCTCCTATTAAGAGTTGGAAGATGTACAAATCATGTAAAGTACACTGCTTGTCAATGGAAGGAATGATTATCTACATGCTTGATGATGTTGAGTATCCTTTTCAAAAGACTACACTTAAGAAGATGCTTGATCACAAGTGTGAAGTAAGTGAATTTAATGAAGATGTGATTCAGATGATCAACCTAATTAGAGGACAGCTCAAGAAGGAATAAGGGGTTTGAAGCATCCTCTCCAGGAAATCATTTTATTCTGGAAACTTGATATGAAGGTGAAGTATCAAGTTTAGGGGAGGATTGTTGGGAATAAAATGCTAAGGGATTCCCACTGTTAGTTGAATGGTTCCCACTGTTAGAAGAACTTCCCACTGTTAGTATATTTTCCCACTGCAAGGTTTCCACTGGTTGAAGACTTTCCACTGCAGCATGAAGATAAGATCTACACATAGTCAAATACGCGTTATTGTTATATATAGAATGTACTCTGATTATCCCTATGATTTAGGAGATCTACTTAGGTCTTATCTTGTACAGGGTTCCTTGTGCTATAAAAGGAGTCCTTAGGTTAGAGTAGAAACATACATTCATCATATATACACATCACTTACATAGATCCTCCATAGACTTTCTCATAGCTTTAAGGTTTTGTAAACCCTAGTACTTTTGACTACTCATATTATTCAATCAATAATATTAAGGCTTATTGGTTATTCACTGTTCCATTCCATTACCATTATTATTCTTCTTAAACACTAAAGGTTAGATTCCGCATAACCTTTGGTGAAACACTTCAACAAAGTTTTTCATATTATTATTTTGTGATTACCAAGGTAATAATAACCTTATAACCTAAGGCAGTAGATCTAGAGTTTTGTGCTAGAGTTTTTACAAAAAAATGTAGTCGACTAAATAAGTATGTGTTCTAGGCATATGGTCTTTGTAAACGCCTAGATGATAGTTGGTTTAGCCTCAAGGTCGAATTGACCCTGTTACTAGTTAGAGTAACCGTTCTATATAGATCATATAGAATTTGGGGCTTGGAGTGAATGATAATAAAGAAAAACCTTGTTACAATTACACTGTTCTTATGTTTATTCCGCTATACATATTCTATGAACTTTGTTATTGTTAATCCTAGATGAGATCTATACAATCTCGAGTTATAAACGATCTAAGGAGTTTTAATAAACTCCACAATTGGTATCAGAGCCTGGTGGCTCTTGATCTAGGATCTACAAGGTTTTGTAGAAATGTTGAAGATGGTGTTGAAGGTTGCAAGGTCCGGTTCTTAATGGTTCTGTTTTCTAAAGACACAAGTGGATCGTGGAAGAGTGTTGCTGCAACTAAAGATATCGGATGACACACAGTTTTTGTTCTCGGCTGGATAAGAAATTCTCGGACACAACAGGTTAGTTACTACTGCTAGGTTTGTTACTAGTAGTTACTACTGCTCGTGCTTAAAAGATACTACTGTTAGTTTTGTTCGAAGTTGGATGACACACATGGTTTGAATCTCGGATAGAAAAGAATGTTTGGTTAAATGTCTAGTTTTGGGATTAATTACAAGAATTGGTTACGGAGTTTATTTGGTATCACTTATTTGAGATTGAAATAGGTTTCACGAAGGAGTCTACTTATTTTATCTTGAAATCGGGGTTGGGTGGTTTCATGATTTCAATGATAACTTGCTTGAACGAATACGAATTATGATTGGGACTTGGTTTATCTAGTTTCCAGCGGTCAAGGGGTGGTTGGTTGAGGACCTGGTAAACTATCACTTAAAGGAGTTACGTTGTAGTGCTCAGTGTCACACGAAGATGTCGATGTGGATAAATTCAAGAGGTGATGTGTTTTTAGAGATTTGATCAGCACAAATTCTCTACACCGTTTTTCAATCTACAACAGTGCAAGCTTAAGTAACAAATTTGGGGGATTTTACTTCAGTTTCAAGTTTGGTATATCAAGTGTACTTCATCAGTAATCATTACAAAAAGCCTACAGAATTTGAAGATTCAAGAGATGGTTAACATATTGGTTTCAGGGGAAGCTTAATTGACAAAATGTTTAACCATCAGGATATGTTCATGCACCACTTGAGAGGAAGGTTTTCATTTACTACTGCTAAGTCATTATTACTACTGCTAGTTTAAGTTTCTACTGCTTAAATTTATTTTTCTTATTATGCATCATGGAGGGTAATTTGAGTCATTGGAAGGCTGGATTGGTAGTGTGATATATGGTTTGTAGTTGTAAAGATCCAAGTTGCATATCTTCACAAGACCCCTATTGGATTATGACAAAAAGGGGAAGATGATTACAGAGATTTGCAGCTTATTATGTGTGGTGGCATGGCAAGGTTACAAAGGAAATCTGAATTAAGGGGAAGTTTGTTTCATTCAGGGAGATCCATGATCTCAACTTCAGGGGAAGCTTTGATTTCATCAGGCTTTATGATGAAGTTCGTGCAAGAACATTGTTTGTTTTGTCATCATCAAATAGGGGAAGATTGTTGGGAATTATAGATTTGATGAGACAAAAGAACAAAAGAATGAAACAAGAGGGACTAATTTGACATTATGGAATTCTACAAAAGATGGAGGATTCTACAAGATATGCTAAAGAAGGAAACAAGATCAAGATTAATGTTGAAGATAAAGATTAGTCAAACATTAATGTTGAAGATTAATGCTGATTTATTAGTTTCCTAATTCAAACAGAAGACTGAAGTTAATGCTGATTAGTCAAACAGAAGACTGAAGTTAATGCTAATTGACTGAAGTTAATGCTGATTAGTCAAACAAAAGACTGAAGTTAATGCTAATTGACAAGTTTCCTAATTCAAATAGATTTCCTTTGTAAGTCTTATGGACTCTATTATATAAAGAGATCCATAGACATTGTTTTAAGTGTGTGCACAGAAAAACGTGTGTGTGTGTGTAAACACGTAGAGATGTAGACGTCTAGTGAAGAAGTGTGTAGCCCCAAGGATCTTTGATCCTTGTTAGATTGTAACCGTTCTAGAGTTGATCGTCTAGAATTGGGGCTTGATGGAAATGTATGAATGGAAAACCTTGTTGAATATCTTTGTTCTTTTTCCGCTTTGTTTTAATAACTTATGAACATTGATATTATCCTAGATAAAGGTCTAAACAACCTGAGCTTAAACGATTCAACGATCTTTAGGTTTTCACAATTGGTATCAGAGCCTGGTGGCTCTTGATCTAGGATCTACAAGGTTTTACAGAAAAGTTGAAGATGGTGTTGAAGGTTGCAAGGTCCGGTTCTTAATGGTTCTATTTTCTAAAGACACAAGTGGATCGTGGAAGAGTGTTGCTGCAACTAAAGATATCGGATGACACACAGTTTTTGTTCTCGGCTGGATAAGAAATTCTCGGACACAACAGGTTAGTTACTACTGCTAGGTTTGTTACTAGTAGTTACTACTGCTCGTGCTTAAAAGATACTACTGTTAGTTTTGTTCGAAGTTGGATGACACACATGGTTTGAATCTCGGATAGAAAAGAATGTTTGGTTAAATGTCTAGTTTTGGGATTAATTACAAGAATTGGTTACGGAGTTTATTTGGTATCACTTATTTGAGATTGAAATAGGTTTCACGAAGGAGTCTACTTATTTTATCTTGAAATCGGGGTTGGGTGGTTTCATGATTTCAATGATAACTTGCTTGAACGAATACGAATTATGATTGGGACTTGGTTTATCTAGTTTCCAGCGGTCAAGGGGTGGTTGGTTGAGGACCTGGTAAACTATCACTTAAAGGAGTTACGTTGTAGTGCTCAGTGTCACACGAAGATGTCGATGTGGATAAATTCAAGAGGTGATGTGTTTTTAGAGATTTGATCAGCACAAATTCTCTACACCGTTTTTCAATCTACAACAGTGCAAGCTTAAGTAACAAATTTGGGGGATTTTACTTCAGTTTCAAGTTTGGTATATCAAGTGTACTTCATCAGTAATCATTACAAAAAGCCTACAGAATTTGAAGATTCAAGAGATGGTTAACATATTGGTTTCAGGGGAAGCTTAATTGACAAAATGTTTAACCATCAGGATATGTTCATGCACCACTTGAGAGGAAGGTTTTCATTTACTACTGCTAAGTCATTATTACTACTGCTAGTTTAAGTTTCTACTGCTTAAATTCATTTTTCTTATTGTGCGTAATGGTGGGTAATTTAAGTCATTGGAAGGCTGGATTGGTAGTGTGATATATGGTTTACAGTTGTAAAGATCCAAGTTGCATATCTTCACAAGACCCCTATTGGATTATTACAAAAAGGGGAAGAAGATTACAGAGATATGATTTGCAACTTATTAAATGTGGTGGCATGGAGATTTTGATTTAAGGGGAAGATTGTTTCATTCATGGAAGATCAAGATGTTGGTTTTGTAATCATCAAATAGGGGAAGATTGTTGGGAATTATATTGATTTGATGATACAAAACAATGATACAAAACAATGAAACAAGAATGAAACAAAAGGAAAACAAAAGGATCAAAGTCGACATTATGGAATTCTACAAGATGTAGGAGTACATGAAGATTCTAAAAGATTTGGTCAAAGATATGAAGATAAATATTAAGAAGATTCAGTTTCCTAATTGTATTATGTTTCCTTTGTAAACCTAGATATCTCTATTATATAAAGAGATATAGGTCGTGAGTTTTATGTGTGCACAGAAAAATGTAGTCGACTAAAAAAGTGTGTGTTCTAGGCGTATGGTTTATGTAAAACGCCTAGAGTTAGTTTTTGTGTTTAGCCTCAAGGATCTTTGATTCCTGTTATAGTTAGATAACTGTTCTATAATTGATCATGTAGAATTGAGGCTTATAGTGAATGATAATAAAGAAAAACCTTGTTACAATTACATTGTTCTTATGTTAATTCCGCTATACATATTCTATGAACTTTGTTATTGTTAATCGTAGATGAGATCTAAACAATCTCGAGTTATAAACGATCTAAGGAGTTTTAACAAACTCCACAATTGGTATCAGAGCCAAGGGGCTCATGATCTAGGGTTGTACAAGGTTTTTGTGTCAATTTTATGAAGAATAATGGTACAAATTTTCTGTTTTGGAGTTTGATCAAAATCAGTGTAATTAGGGTTTTCTATAAACCCTAAGTTAGTCAAACAGTTTGATTCATCCTTGGTTTAAAAGAAGTATCAGGTTAACAACATTCAGGTTGTTGACAAGGATTCAAGAAGATCGATTGGTTTCGTTGCTGGTTAATTCGTTGAAACTAGGGTTTCTAACAAACCCTAAGTCGGTTGTGCATATATATTAAACTTTAAATCTTCAAAGTTAATTATCTTAATTGATAATC
>BQNB010048419.1:0-15755 GCA_026074375.1 Tanacetum coccineum
AAGTGGACCACGAATTTGAGCTTATTTAACCACACGAATCAATCACAAATCCACCCTTTGCTCTGATGCCAATTGTAGGATCCCGTAACACTTCACTTCATAGAATCAAACACGAAATGAGAACTAGAAATGAGAAAGATTGAATTGTTCTAGAGAGAGAAAGAAGAGAGAGAATAGAGAGAGAAAAGAGAAAAGATATTATTTTGGAAATGAACAACTTACTCTTTTATAAATAGAAAAGAGTTTATATACCCCGTCGAGTTAAACGACGCGCGGGATATTTAACTAAGACCCGGGCTCGGGTTTTGATTGGGATTAAACCCAAAACATATACAATATTAGATTAACTATCGAGCCCGATTCCTGATATTATCCTATTACAACATTAACTAATTAAAGACCGAAGCTCCATCGTAGAGTGACCGAACTTCCTTGTTCGACTCAATAAATTGAGGCTAACAGAGCCAATCGATACGGTGCTCGAGCTACGAGTGCGGCTCCTGGAATTAAGTCGATTTGGAATTCTACTGGTCGAGCCAGAGGAAGACCTGGCAAGTCCTCAGGAAACACTTCAGGAAAATCTTGGACGATTGGTACGTCCTTTATTTGTTGTCCCTCCAACTTGTCCTCCTCTTTCTTGGTGGATATCTATGCCAAAAAGACCTGGCATTATATTGCTATGTACTCTTGAGCTTTTGAACATGAGATAACTGTCAACCGAGATTCTCTCCCGTTGCTACTCTCGTTGCCACAAAAAGTTAAAGTTTCATTCCCATAGGGAACTTGAACAAGTTTCTCATCGCACACGATCACGGCGTGACATCTTCTTAACCAGTCCATACCGACAATGACATCGAAACTACCCAGTTCTACGGGCATTAGATCTATGTTGAATGGATGGTCTAAGAAATTTAAAGTGCAACCTCGTATAATAGTGTCTATCCTGACTATTTTCCCATCAGCTAATTCGACATCATAACAATTTTCTAATAGAGTTGGGGCGATGTTAATCAAGGAACTAAATGCAGTGGATATAAAGCTTCTATCAGCACCAGTGTCGAATAAGATAGATGCATAGTGGTTATTTAAGAGGAACGTACCCGTGACAACATTAACATCAGGGTTTCCCGATGCATTTCCTCTCTTTTTTGCATTCCCAACTGCATAAACCCAGCCTTGTGCATTCCCATTCCCTCCATCCTTATTCTTTAACTTAGGACAATCTCTCTTGAAATGCCCTGGTGCTCCACACTCAAAACAACCATTTCCCTTGGGAGCTGCCCCATTGCCCTTCTGAGTATTAGCAACATTTGTATTACCAGTACTCCTGCAATCGCGAGCAAAATGCCCTACTTTGTTGCACTTGTGGCATTTCTGTGTGCACGGGCCATTGTGGTGAAGATGGCACTTGGTGCACTTGGGCAAAGATCCCCCGTAAGGATTCCTTTCGTCTGTCCCCATATTGTAGACCTTGGCGACATTCTGCCTCTTGAAGGGTTGTTACGGGTGACCATGGTTGTTTCGAGATGAATCATCAGCCTTCCTTTTGTTGTCAGACTGCCTTTCTGCGTAGGTGCGGAGTTTCTGATCCATCAAGTCGTTGGCCAACTCAATAGTCTCATCCAACGTCTTGGGTCTGGCAAATTTGACGTTCCCATAAATGTTGTCAGGAAGTCCACTGATGTACTTGTCAACCTTTAGGTTCCACAGCTCGATTTCTAATTTCTTGATTTCACCATGCGGACAATACTTGTCCGTCATCTTTTTCTTGAGTACTTCCCAAGTCATTGCATATGCCTCAGGACCTAAGGTTCTTATCTGACCATTCCACCAAGTCAAAGCAGCACCTAACATAGTGCAGGTGGTAAACTTCACTTGATTCTCAATAGCATAACCATTAATATTGAAAACTGATTCCATCTTGTCAATCCACCGAGTCAAACCGACCACGCCTTCAGTCCCCTTGAAGTTCAAAGGTTGACACTTCATGAAGTCAGCGTAAAAACAAGGGCGCGCAGTTTGCACGTTCCTTCGGTTATCCTCGTGCGAACTGTGGCTTCCATCTCCATTGGTGGAGTTTCGCAAAAGAGCTTGGTCAATCATTGCTTGGATGGATTCTGGAGTCATGTTGTTTGGGTTGGTGTTGTTAACAGGGGTATTCGGTCCTCTTCTGGTCGTAGGTGCCATGATTTGTCTAGATCACAAAAGACAAAACATGAGGTTATATGACAGAATATAATAATGTATAGATGAGATATCAACACAAGAGAGGTATATAGTATGACATAACACATCCATTTCATTCATAACTTTGAAAATTTTACATGAAATAGTTGTCGGAGTACACATAATACAATACAAAAGATCTAAGGCTATGTTAGCGGGGAAAACCCTAATACTTAGCATGCTTGTATAATGTCATAGCAAGATTAAATAACATAAATCACTAGATGTGGCTGTCAGCATCTCTAGAAGCATCCTGGTGATCTGGAATCCTAGCCCCTGGTCCTGGCTGTCTAGCTCTCCTCTGCTGCTCTCGCTATGATAACAACTCAGCCTGCATGTCTCTCATCTCTCACCTTATGTCTCTAATGACTCGGAGAGTCTCTAATATCTGTGCCTGACGTCTATGGTCAGTCTCTCAAAGCGCTGCTAACTCAGCCTGCTGCATCTGAAAGTGAGTCTCATGTACCTGATGTTGTGTCTGAATGAGAGTACCCTGCAGCTGGAGCTGTGTCTGGTGTGCCTGGAGATGGGTCTCGTATGCATACACATGATCACTCTGGTTCTGAAGCTCCTGATGAGTCGCCTGACTCAATCCTATCGAGTGAGCCCAAGCCTCTTGGGAAGTATAGGCCTCCTCCTCCACCATCCATACTATCTCTTGGAGAGTCATCCTATCCCCCATGAGTAAATCAACCCGCTGCGAGTCCATATCGACTCACTATGATATACGAGACCTACTATCCTGAGCACCCTCTAGTAAAGCATACAAGTCCTGTGTATCATGCTCATGGAGCTCAGCAAGCTCTGTGACCCTAGTATTGACCTCTCTTAAGGTCACCGGTGCTATCTCAGGCACTGCCTCTGCTGGATCTACCCAAGTATCCCTAATACCGTACCCAACATCTCTAATCCCCTGTCGTCTCTCCTCAGCATCTACCGTGCTGACAAACCCATAATCTATCCCTCGACCTCTGGTAGGTCTAGCAGTGGAACTCTCTCCAATCTCATATCGGGAGCCTAGAGTGGACAAACACAACCTCTTGCGAGGTGGCTGCTCAGACTCGGGAATCTCGTCCCTATGGTCAACAGGTGGTGGTATGTATAGAGATGGTGGTAGTGGTGGTAGTGGAGGTGATGGTAATGCGGCAGTAACTGCGTCAATGAGAGCCTGAGTGGATGCTATCCTGAGTGTCTGGATTTGGGTTGGACACCCAGATGATGGTAGTAAGGGTGATGGCACAGGTGGTGGTGATAAATGTGCAGGTGGGGCTGTGCACCTAGCAAGGCGCTCTCCTGCAGAGGGTGGTGATAGTGAGACAGGTGGTGATGGTGATGGAGTAGTCATGGCCAGAAGTCTCTCAACCTCTGCCTCTGGTGGAAGGGATATGGAAGTCTGGAGGACGGACGGTTATCATAGCCCCAATAGTAATTCGTTAGTGGAGGGTGGGTGGTGTAACAGGCTCTGGTTTCCTCAGGTGGGAAAATGGCTCATCATCAGGTTACAACAATAGTAGAAGTCAGCCTGCGCTAAGGGTTCTTCTCTCCTCTCATCTTCATCCTCATCCTAGTCATTGGGCGTCATCCCTAGATGAATCGTGTCATCATCATCTCCTCATCTCCCCATCCATAGGATAGTTAGCCGACCATCCTCTGTTCTCATCTCGTACTCTCGATTCCTCCTCGGGATCCGACTCAGTAACATATCCGGGTGACTCAGCAGTGGGTGAATCAACAGGAGGTAATAGCTGCTCCTCAGCTGGAAACTCATGCTCATCCTCCAATGGTATATTCTCAGGGTATATATGCTCTGGCACGTAGTCAGGATCATGTGCTTGTACGAACATAGGTTCACGCTCATCCTCGTCCTGAGGAACTGGCGGTGTCTGTGGATCCTCTAGGCCTGGTATGTAATCCGGTGATGGTGGGGCTACTGGGCTGTATCGGGAGGTGGGGTGGGGGGGTCCCCCTTTCCTCTTTTGTTTTCTTTTTTCTGGGGTCCCCCCACCCCCTCCCCCCGGGGGTCCCCCAGTTTTTTTTCGTTTTCCCCTCCGTCGTATCTAATATGATGACCCGTGGTATAAGCTTAACTAAGCATTTAAAAGCTTAATTAAGTAGAGTAACAGCTTATGAGTATACTTGAGCTTATGAAAAGTAAAAGAACTTAATCAAAACAATTTTTGCTTATGAAAAATCAAATGCATAAAGAGAAACTTATACTTTTATTAAAAATGAAACTAAATACAGAATTTGAAAGGAAATTACATGAATTTAAGAAAAATAGAATTTAAAATGCATAATCTAAAAGTTACCCTAAGCTATCCTACTCTTAGTTGTTTCTAACAGTGTGAGCTTCTCCCTTATTTATAGTTGAAATGAGGAGCGTCCTGGCTTGGCGTTGTATTTCTTTAGTGAGTGAGAGTTGGAGTGAGTCTCAAGATTAAATCCCAGCTGATTAGAGCCCTTGATCATCATTTTTAATCATTGCCTTGAATTTTTGATCGTTGGATGAAAATGTATACTTCCAAATCACCAATAGACCAATAAGAGACTGCCACGTAGGTTAGGGAAGCGTGGGTGAGGGTTTGTTATATGAGTGATGTTGACAGATTAGGCTGTTAGAACTCAGGTTAAGGGTTAGGTTAATTGGGACGATGGTGATACAGTGTTTGGCGCCAAGAGTTATTCTTTTGACCCGTGGTTAATCTATGTTGACTGGCCATAACTGATTTTGACTTGGGCTTATTTTAATAATGAAACAGGATTAGGCCATGGTAAGTATATTTTGGGCTATTGAGTTTATAAAGTGGATTGGGCTAAGGTGTTAGTATTTTAAGGGTTTTTGGTTATAAGGGTTAATTTGGTACATAACGACCGTTAGTCTTTAAATAATAAAGGATTAACAGCGTTATTCCTTTGACGGTTTTGGTGTATTTGGGTTTCGGTTTCGGTCTTAGTCCAGGCTTCACTTTAATAATTCACATCTCGACCTTTGACTTTCTTGACTTCTTCATTCCCGTGTCCGTTTTTGTCTCTTTTTGGCTTGATTTTGTCGTTTCTTCATGAATATCCTTTCCTGCATGATTAAACACAAAAGCACACAAATACTGCACATTTTTGGCATTTTCTGGCTTATTTGGCATCTTTTCCGGGTTATTTACTATGTATGAATTAACACATATCAATGGGTTATGTTAACTTAGACAAACACGTAATCATGGTATAAAATATACACTTGCGTCCAATTTGTAAAACAAGCATGTTCTCACCCCAAGGATGTAAATCATTTAAATAATAGTAAAACATGGGGCTATGAACTCACCTTAGAAGATAGTCCTCTGATTGATATTATATATCTAAGCAGGTAGTGAATCACACCGTCAATTACCTAAGTAAATACGGTCAAGTCTTAGTCTACATATTTAGGCTAACGACCCAATGTATAAACTATAACAATTTCTAGTTTATATATACTGTTATCACTTGTGTGGTGGTGTACACGTTTATTGTATTTGTTTTCCTAGCTTTCTCTTGGGAAGGTGTACGACTATAAACTTTTAAGTTTACAAGGTGTTTAGGTATTAATAATAATTACACCTATTTATCATTCGCGTGACTTTAGTTATATAAGTATCCGTATTATATCACGACTAGTCCGATACCATAAGTGTTTATTTAAATCACTTAATTATATAAAACACCCTTAGGTTTTCATTATTGGCAAAAACAGTCCTTATAGTTTAAAATAGAATATTTACCGTTTACACCCTTGAGTTTCCATATTGATACGTTTAGTCTTTCTAATTTACAAAAATTACATTTTTGATTCTTATGAGTTTCAAACAGTCCCTCAAGTTCATGAATGTCAAAAACTGTATTATTAATATATGTAGTATATTGGATATCATAACACAAGCCTAGGATTAATGTTTGGCCAAATTATCTAGAGAGAGAAAGTAGGAGTTCTCGAGAGAGAAAATTACTTAGTGTGTGTTTGTAATAAAATGAACATCCAACCCCTTCCCATGGCTAGAAAGGGGCATTTATACAAGAGCTTGGTACCCCTAAATGGGCCATGGAGTAGGCTAATAAGTGGGTAAAGACCCTGCCCAACACCATAAGTTAAACGGTAACTAAATGATTAAAACTAAGACTACGAGCTAACCTATGCTAGATATAACACGGGGTGACCGAGTCTTTTACATGGATTTTCATACTCCTAATAATCTCCCCCGAAGGGAGGTCACTCCAAACAATACAAATTGAATCCTAGCATTATATTTGAATTAATCTTTGATCCTGGCTTATAGTCTTTTGATTCTTCAACATTTGTCGTTGTACATCAAGTAGTGATCTTTGCTCCTTGGACTTGAGTGATCTTTGAGCTTTCTATGAGATCACCATCCACTTTAAATCTCTTAATTATCCTTGTTTTGGAATATTGCCTTCATGTGATGTTGTAACTTTCGGACCCGCATACTCACACTCTTCTAGATCATGATAGTACTTATCAGAGTTGCGGAATCTGTGTTGTAGGTCTTTCAGTTGTCATGATGTCTTTGATTAGAAACATTAAGTGTGAGCATGGGGTTGTGAATTGACTTTACTGGAATA
Organism: Tanacetum coccineum; assembly: GCA_026074375.1. Classification (NCBI taxonomy): domain Eukaryota; kingdom Viridiplantae; phylum Streptophyta; class Magnoliopsida; order Asterales; family Asteraceae; genus Tanacetum; species Tanacetum coccineum. The sequence goes on from BQNB010048419.1 coordinate 6,838, forward strand.
AGGCATCTGCATCTCCATCTTTATGTAATCCTGAAATACAACAGTTAACAATAAAGCTTGGTGACGAATATGGCTTTGTCATTCATCAAGGTTCGGTTGCATTAACTCGTGTGGAAACTCAACTTGTATTACCCAAGCCTTAGTTTCAGACCGAATCTTTCTTGCTTTCAATCCTTTAAACGTTTTAAACTTAGCTTGAAGATTACTAAATGTAATGTAGTGTTTGTGTGGTTTAGTTTTGTATCGGCTTTGTTGGTGACCCGAAACAAATAGAGCAAAGTAGAGAGTGTTTCGTGTATGTGTGGGTTGCAAGAGTGTAATATGGTGAGGTTGTGTGAGTATTTTAGAAGGCAATACTTGTTTCATCGTTTCTAGTTACATAAATAAATCCAAACCGATCAAGCCCTAGTGTTTTGAAGTTTTCTTAGTTAATATACAATGTTTGTTAAACATACAAGTACACCTCTTAATTAGAGGATATTTGTACAAGATTGAGCTAGATTATGAAATCTTATGGATTTGTATGTTAGATCATGTTTAACCGCGACATAGGGCAAAGGAGAACCAAAATGGTTATTAACCATTATGTATTTGGCTAGTAGGGAACATTTAGGACAAGTATTAATTAAACCAAGGATGTACATGTACTTGTAAGGATCATTAGGAGATTTTTAAGGATTTTCTAGGTGCTTTTGTGTGTACATATGTATGCCGTGGGTTTTCATAGGGAAGGAAGGATCTAAAGTGGTCTTTAATCCATGTGTATTAGCTAACTAGAGACATGTTGTACAAATCTTAATTAAAACCTAGATGTACATTGTACTTAGTGTAAGATTTAAGGATTTTCTAGTTATTCTTGTCCCATAATTCGGTTCTAGTGGGTATTTAACACAGAATTGATTTAATGTTGTGTTAAGTTTAAATGTGGGTATTGGGTTTGAGTCTTGGTTAGTCTAGGTATTTTCGGGGTGGTATGTCAAATGTATTTATTGCGAAAAGTAACCTGTTACTGTGACCAATAAAAATAAAATAGCAATAGTACTAATTATCTTCTTAATATTTATATATTACTTGGTTGATGTAAACCTTAATTGTATTGACGACCACTCTTCATTATTGATTATTTATAGTCATTCAGAGTTTTAGCTTAAAAGTAAATATTAAAAGTAAAAAGAGTTTCGGTCTAAAAATAAACAGATGACGAATAGTTACATGTCTATACAATGACCAGGAAATGTGAAATGTTTACATACAAATTTGTCCTCGTTTTATTCTTAAGTTTCTGTAGTCAATTTTCGTCTCTCCTATAATGTTGATGGGAAATTTTTTGTTGAATTCATGTTCAAAGATCAATACTACTCTTTTTCTATTGAAGAGTCGTTGAAATTCTAGGGGGTACCTGCGTAGGCGCATGTGTGTTTACCGACAATGGGCTCTATATGGACTTAGCGAATGGTTATGCCCGGAGATGGTCCATACACAAACCATGCGCGCAGCGCACTATCTGGCATAATATCATTATTTTGTCCGTGTTCGACGTGGAGTCCTGTCACTCGATTTTGTTCGTTACAAGAAGGAAATTAATGTTTTGAATACAAGTTCTTACTCGGAATGAAATTGACCCAACTTTCAAAGACATTTGAAAAATTCTTCGGAAAAATGTTTTGGGGATTGGGGGGAAGCGAATAGGGATCATGTGCCGGCTTGTCTATGCCTCATGATTTACTGCATTGCCAATTCTCTGAACTTCAATCTAGCCTACTTTATGGCTAAGAGAATGGAAGGGTATCTGAGGACCAATCAAACCTCTTTCTTCCTTATGTATGTTCTTGACCAAAATTATCACCCTTTTATCCTCAATGAAATACTGAATTACAAATTACTTCCTATGTCTTGTGTACGTTTAGTTTCTGTTTGTCATGGAACCTTTTCCTATTCCCAAGAGCGAAAGCTAGAGGGACCGTTTGGCACGAGAAAAGGTCGTTACTCTACTTCTTTCAACTCCCCGGCCTTCGGTGAACCTTCTTAATCTCATCCCACAAATGATGATGAAGATGTTGATTACAATGAAGGTTCCTCGCATGCAAATACTCCTTCCCCTGTTAGTTATATCAATTCCCTTACCAATCAAGTTCCTCAACGTCTTTTAAAATTACCACCTAATATTGATTCTGATCTTGAAACCATTCTACACCGCCAAAACCAAAAATCATCAACATCAGTCCAAATTATGAGATGAGCATCATGGTGAAGTAAGGTTCAATTCGGAAAAGTCTTAGAAGGTTGTGGAGGTACTTGCAGAAGTGAGATATGGGAAATCTCCTTTAAGACATTTTTATCTATATTTATTTACTAATTCTATTATGATTTATGTGTATTGACTTATGCTACTTGTTAGTAAATTAGTACTTAGTTATGGGAACCCTAGCTTCCATGGTGATCTTTCAATTTTCATCATAAACTAATGTTTGATGCCACTTTGATTACATTTTAGTTATGCTTATTATATTATACATGTTTAGGTAACCATCGTTCATTTGTAATGCTCTTTTGAATGAACCTAGAATGCATTGTACTACATGTTTGATGCTCTATGGATCTTAAAGTGATTTTAGGCTGATTAATAATAGGATTTTTAGAAATTATGGGTTAATTAAGCAATTTTAGGAAAATTCTGGAAATTTTTTTAAGTCTCCAAAAAAACGGCCCCCTTAAACACTGGGCGGCCCCCTTATATATAAGGGACCGCCACGTCCTTTAAAGGCGACCCGCACAACAGAAGGTCACAAATTCTCCACTGCTGACCTCCTGATTTTTTGTGTAGTTGACCACTATCTAATTCTAGGCCTAGCAATTTCTGCCTTTTGTTAACATACTTTGGAATTCATAAAAATTTTCTAACTCATGCTTTACTACTTCAATCTATCTATTTCACCTTAATTTATGAACAATCTTCTCAACCCTCATCTTCTCTTCACCTTTACTCTACCATGACTTCCAACCAATTGCCTCCTCATCCAATACCTTTCCAAGAAAATCAAACTCACCATAATCCTCTAGACAATTTTTTGTTCATATTTTAGTGAATGATGAAGTGACAAACTACACCCTCTCCCTATTACCACTTCTTCTTCTCCCAAGTGCTACTTATGCACCATCAAAAAAACCACATCTACAAAAGGACAACCACCTCAAGTCCTGAAAACAAATTCATCCTCCTTTCAATCTAACGCTACAATTTATCACCAAATTCATTTTCAAATGAAACACAACATCTCCTCAAACTCAAAAATCCTTTTTTCTACAAAACCTAATGGATGTTCCTTCAGACCCTCTAATCTCAACCTATCCTACCATCTCCCCATTGGATATCTCCTCTATTATCACCAATAACCTCTTGGAAATTCCTTCAAAGTCACACCATCACCTCAACCTACGATCATGGGACCATCCACTTTACTACAAACTATCATGACTATCATGGATCAACTTGTGCTTGTTTGTTTCACAACCTTAACCTCTTACCTTGAAACCCTTGAGATGAAATGAACATTATGGTTTGCTATCTTGAATACCTCTATAACAGAACGCCTTACACAACTCACTGTCCACCTCCACCTAAAATTTTCTCTATTCTAAAAGACCTAACTAATGGATACCTAAAACCATTCTTGTCTTTAAAATCATGCCTATGATTCTTTAGGGTAATGTTTTAGCTTTATCTCACCCATGATCTAATTATGACTTATGTTTAGGTTTTGTTTGTGTTGTGGTTGTTAATTTTTTGATTATGTATGCTTGTATTCTCATATATTGTCCTTGTGACTATATATGGTTTATTTATGTATTTCAATGAACTTTATTTATGCTTCAAAATGTATGGATTGAATCTTTAAGATATTTATCATGCTATGTTTGCTTGCACTTGTATCTCTAATCTTGTTTTGTAGCAAACAAATTATCGTAAGATCGATCCCTTGGTGCCCCGAACAAGGGAGAGCTTACATCAAGGGAGAGTCTTTAATCGTCGACTTCTCTCTTTCTACTCAACTCGACGATCAACCTTTTTGGATTCGACAAAAAGGGGGAGAAATAGAATTAAACTCATTAATAATTTATAAACCTTTAAATTTTATACTAAATGGGAGTTATAATTTGTCATCATCAAAAAAGAGAGGAAAATTGTTAATAAAATAATGTCAAAAAAGTTATTATATTTTTTGGACCTCTCAATGTTTTGATTAATAACAAAATGTGGGGAAAACGTTTAGATTAAAATTAAAACGTTTTATGGGTTAATCACATCATAAACATGTATATTTCTATGATTATCACTTAAGGTATGGATAAACAAATCATTAAACATGATTAGTGATCAAGAAAATATTTTTTTCTTAAAATCTTATACTTTCATAAAAATGTTTTTATAAAAATAAAATAAAAATATTTATTAATTAAAAGAAATGTTTTATTAAAAACATAAAATTTGAATTTTAAATTTCTCCCCCAAAATGGAAGGTTTAATACAGATACAAACCTTACCACAAAAAAGACAAAAAAAGGAGCGAAGTCTAGTGACGGCCCCTTTATAGGGGAGGCGGCCCCCTTATATATAAGGGGACGCAGGGAGACCGCCTCCAGCAAAAGGTGACTTTTTTATCCACTATAAATGCTAGGCACCAATTTCAAATCAGACTTTCCTTTGACAAAAATTCTATCAGATTAGTTTTCTCTTCTTCTTCCTTTCTTTCTTAAAACACATATTCTTGATCACTAACCAGCAACTTGATTTTGTTTCAGTGAATTTATTCTTTCTTCCTTCATTCTTCACTTTCTAATCAATGTGACCAAGAGAAGAAACAATGTATTCTTCTAAATACGAATTTTTAGACAAGTGATCTTTTCTCTCTTCTTTTCTTCAAGATCACAATACATTATTTAGATTTTTTTGTGTTGAATGTATTAATTGGATCAAGTGTAGATCCAAGTGGGTAGATTCATAGATTGTTTCTAGCCTAGATTAGGCTCTTGACATCTAGCTTTGTGTCGCGGAAAGATAGTATGCGACGTCTGCGGTAAACGGTTTTTTTCTCCGCTTAAATGGAGCTTTGTTGACTAGTGAAATTCTCGAGTGGAGTGCTCGGGGAGTGGAGTAGGAACGAAGAGGTGCTTCGTTGCCGAACCACTATAAATCTCGGTGTCTTGGTTTGATCGTTTCTTTCTTTATCTCTTTACTTATTACTTGCATTATTAGATAGTTTAGTTGTGATTCATATTGTTGGTTGATTGTCATACATCTCGAATCAAACTAGTTTCATAAGCAAACTTTTTTAAAAAAAAAACGCTAAATAACGGTTTTTTTTTAAAATATTTCAACCCCTACTCTAGTTTTTACAGAACGCAAGAATACCAACATAGTACTTAATAAGAGTATTTATAAAGCTTAAACGCTAATAAAAATATTGTAATTACTATATTAATACATTTTAACAATCTGGGTCAGTGTAAGTTTTTTTTTTGTTGTGCTACAATGCTACAGTATCGGCCCAAAAACTAGCCTAAAATTTGGCCTAAACTAAAAATTTATTTTTTACAAAATGGACCCTCAACTTTTAACTGTTTACGACTTTTTTACATAAATTAAAAAAAATAAAAAATAAAAAAGGCCCCTCAAGTTTCTTTTATTCGCAACTTTTTTACATAAATTTTTTAATCTTAAAAAATACGGACAGAAAATGCTTCTGAACCCGAATATACTGAGACAATTATTGATAATTACCAAACCGAAACTTGCACAACAACTAATGCAAATGACTTAACTCCCGCGGAAAACGCGCGGGGTAATTTCCCCCCTCGTAAGAAACAAAATTTTTTTGAACTTTTAATAGCACTATTTGTGGTGTGTCACTCCTTTAAAACTTAAGTCTCTTTATCTCTTCATTTAATTACTTGAATATTAAACCACATAACCAAAATAGATTTTCGGTAATAATCAAAATGTACTATTTATACAATTATTATTTAATTAAATTAAATGAAGGGATATTAATTTTCCAGCCTATTGCTTTAAGAGTTGTACAAAAACTCTTATATATGGTATTTTTTAGCAATGAATTTTTTTTTGAACGGCAACTTTATTAGAACAAAACACTAGTAAGGAGCTAGAGACAAAATTACAAAGAAATCAAATAGGGATGTTGCAACCAACTAACCCAACTAAAGTTACTTTTACATCTAGAACGACACCATGTGAAAGAACGCGACACTATATCATCAAAAAGAACATCTTTGCGGGGGACGAGAGACGAGAAGAGGACCTGATTTTGAAACCTCCAAATACTCCACCATGTTATGTAGAAAACTCCTTCAAGCAAATCTTTAACTTTAGGTCTTAATCTGATAGCATTGAACCAATGAAGCCAATTGGAATACGAATCAATCGACGCCCATGCTATATTCCACCACCGGCAGACAAGCCTAATGATGACCGTGACCAAACTACATCGAAAAAACAAATGCGCTAAGTCTTCATCTTCTGAGTGGCAAATAGGACATGAAGGATCCGAAACCAAAACACCACGATGTTGCAGGTTTACACGAGTTGGTAAACGATTCAGATGGACCTTCCAAGCGAAGACATTAAGTTTTATCGGCACATACTTAATCCATCTTGTAGCGATAGGGGCTTTTGGAAGAAAAACATCATCAAGAAGATTTCGCACGTCTTTGACACAAAAGACACCTTCCCCATTTAAATCCCAAACCCACCTATCCTCCAACGAAGACAAAATCGTCCCTTCTATGTACTCTTGTAGGAGAGATAATTGCGAACTTTCAGACCCACCTCTAACTGGACGACGAAGAGACGAAGTAACAGAAGACAGTTTCACAGCCACCGAACTATCTTTATTAGTTTCCAAAGCAAAAATGCGAGGAAACAAAACACACAAGGGATTATCGCCGATCCAAACCTCCTTCCAGAAATTAGTGCGCAACCCATTACCCACATGGATGCGACAATGGGATACCAAATCTACTCCTCGATCTTTAAGCGAATGAATTTCCCGAATAATGGAGAGCCAAGTCGAATACCGAAATGGGGATGAGGAAGGTAACTTGGAACCATGCATAGACAAGATCAAACGACACCACAGGGAATTGTCCCGAGAAATAAATCTCCAAACCCACTTGAAAAGGAGCGCCCTATTTAAAGCATACAAACTAGAGATACCTAACCCACCATTTTTCTTGGACGCGAGAGTCGTGGTCCATTTAATCCATGCTATTTTCCTCTCATTACATTGAGAACCATTAAAGAAGTTCCTTCGCAAGGACTCCATCGAATGAAGCACAGATTTGGGGGCTTTATAAATGGACAGATTATAGATAGGTGTCGACCCTAGAACCGATTTAAGGAGGGTAAGCCTCCCTCCTACCGAGAGGGTTTTGAGTTTCCAGTTGGAGAGCCGAGCCTTAAGCTTTCCTATGGTATCCTCCCAAGCCTGAGAAGTGGCACAAATACCACCAACCATCACCCCTAAATATTTAAACGGGGTTTTCATAGTCAAGCAACCTAGGTTCACAGCCGCATCTTTGACATACTCAGAACGAACCCCAACTCCAAGCAGATTACTCTTTTTAAGGTTGATCGAAAGACCAGACAATAAGGAAAAGCAATGGAGAATATTGGTAATACCAGAAAGGTTGGAAGGTGACCACTCGCCTATAAAGACCACATCGTCCGCATAAAAAAGGTGAGAAAGATTTAGAGTTGAATCAATTTTGATGCCCTTAAAAATCCCCGCCTCAATGGCCCTAGAAACCGAAAGGTGGAGGGACTCCATGACTAATAAAAAGAGATAAGGCGCTAAGGGGTCTCCTTGCTTCAAACCGCAATAAAATTGGAATTCGGACGAAGGGCTACCATTGAGCAGAACCGAAGCCATACCAGAATGAAGACAACCACGAATCCACGAGCACCATTTAGGACCAAAACCAAAAGCAGTAAGCACATCTTCTAGAAAATCCCACCTTATAGAGTCGTAAGCCTTAGCAAAGTCGACTTTAAACACCATAGCTTGTTGTTTCTTATGCTTACACCAGGAAAGAAGTTCATTAATGATAAAGGGGCCATCCAAAATCTGCCTATTGGGAAGAAACGCCGTTTGAACATCCGATATAAGCCCAGGAATGACCGACGAAAGCCGATTGGCTAAGATTTTAGTAACAACCTTATAAAGACTCCCAATCAAGCTAATAGGACGATAATCGTTAACGAACTTAGGATCTTGATTTTTCGGGATGAGAGCAATGAACGAAGAGTTGCATCCTCTAGAAAAAGAGCTATGTTCGAAAAACCATTCCACCGCCTCACAAAAATCAGAACCTACGGTATACAAATCCTCTCAACCACTTCACCTTTTTTCACTTCAAGACAAAAAGTAACTCAACCACTTCAATGCGCGGTTTACAAATCCTCTTGTACAAAAACAAGTTTTTTTTTCAATAAGATTTTACTTGACGCAATTAATTCTTGTTCCCCTATATGAAAAATGATAATCTATTAATCTATGCTATGTTTGTTTATATTGATAAAGAGATCAACTTTGCTTAAAAAGGGAAGAAATAGAACGAGCCATAACAAGTGGATTTAACTTTAATGTGTAATTTAGCGAAAGTGTAGGTCGAGAAACAAGAATGCCAAAAAAATGAATTACACATGCAGTATGTTTTACTCCCTTCGTACCCAACACCTTAAAACCCCTCCTAGCTAACCTCGTACAATGTTCCTCTGATAAATGTCTATCTCACCATTGATTTTCACGAATTTTGTTAGTGTCTTTTTACACTAACATATCGAATGGTATTTTTGTCCTTATTTTTCTATTCATTTTACTTGCTATGGTTACAAATAATTA
>BQNB010048419.1:17431-42576 GCA_026074375.1 Tanacetum coccineum
ATCTTGTGTTATTGATCTGAGAAGTAACACGCCCCGGACCCTTATTCCGCTGCGACCCAATTTGGGGGTGTTACACTTATACCTTCTTCTTGCCTGCCATCGTGACCCAAACCATAAACCAACCGTGACAGCCATCATGACCCAACAACAACAACCATATACGAACCATAGCCATCGTGACTCAATATGTCACAACTCGTTTACCTTCATAACAGCCATCGCGACTCCTTCAAACAAAATAACTAGATCTGTAAAACAACGAAATTACCCATAAGTACATCAAACGAAAAGAAAAAAAGAAATTGATGCATCAAGTGTACTTCAAATAAAATAACCAGATTTTTAGAAAAAAAACTCCTTCGTAAGCAATAAACACCCCTTCAAACAAGATTACCAGATCTGTAGAAAAATTTCCTTTGTAAGCAGTAGACACCCCTTCAAAAGTGGTACGTGGTCGTGATCATTCTAGAGACATAAAAGCACACATGATTGTTATGGTGGCTGGAAAATATTAGAGAGCAAAAAAGTGCTTAGAGAAGGAGGTACGGTGGCGTCGAAGGTGGTTCCAAGACCAACGGTGCCAGAAAACCAATGGCGCACCGTTACCTCGGTGGCGCCGTTCGTTCTCGCGCCGTCACCACCAGCCCAGTTTTTTTTTTTTTTTAAATCTGACCGTTGGGGGGGAAGGAATATAGCCGTTTTTTTAATTTATACCCCAAAAATCCTATAAATACCTCCTTATTTTTCCATTTTTTCACTCTTTCAATTTCATTTACATATCAATAAACACACTTTTCTTTCAAATATGGATCCAAATTATCCCGTCTTCGCAAACACTTTAGAAACTCATGATGCTTATTTTCAAGACGACGGGAGCGATATATTCGTTCTTATCAAGAGTATGAACAATATATGGCTTTGTGTGAACAAGAAGCCGCACGTGCTTTCGAAAGAGCTTTCGGAGTCCTACAAGGTCGTTGGGGAATTATACGACAACCCGCACGTGCTTTCGAAATCAGCGCTTTGAAAAGGATCATGTATTGTTGTGTAATGTTGCATAACATGATATTGGAAGATGAAGATTTCGTAGTGAATTTAAGAGATGTTTTCTTGATCCAACGCCAGACATTCCACAGGGACATGGACGAAAGATGTGCTTTACACAGTGTTCGAAAACACAAAGAAAACCAGGAGGATAGCAAAGTACACAACGATCTTCGAGATGACCTTGTGGAGCATGTTTGGAACCGTAACTACTAGTTTGTAATTTTTATTTCTTATTTACGTATTATCTTTTTTATGTTTTTACTTTTATTGTAATGTGTTTTTTTTAATGAATGAAGTTAATTTTAGTTAATATTATGTATTTTTAATTTTATGTAAAAAAAAAAATAAAAAATTTCCAACGGCACCAGATTTTCTGGTGCCAACTGTTACCCCACGAATGTGGTGCCGTTGGGAAAAAGTGCTGACGTGGCAACACTTTTTCCCAACGGCACTACCCAACGGCACCACTGTACCCAGTGCTCTTAGGGTTTTGAGAAAGAGATGGTTTTCAGAGAGAGAAAAATATAAACTGTCTTTAAAAATGTTACGTATTTTGTGAAGATATGGTTTTAAAATATATAAATACGAAATACCTTAAATGCCCTTTTATCTTTTACAGATCATCACATGATATTTCATTAATTACCATCATGCCATTTCAATTTATCCATTGATTAAATGATCTAATGGTTTATATTTGGTTCTGTAGGTTCTGTACAAAAAAATGGTTCTGCAAAGAAAATCTTGTATATATATATATATAGGAAAACTACGGAATCAAATCTAGAATCATCCTAAATAAGATTGATTTGATTTTACTCTTTCCTAAATTAATAATTTGATTAGAATTGATATTTTTCGTAAACCAAAGTTTATTGTCAAACAATGAAACATAAATAAAAAAGAGTAAATATTTGGACTTTGGGACCTAAAAGTTGAGTATATGCCAAACATGTTGATATTGCGATCCGTGTGCCCTTGCCATCATCCTCCCCCATTTGAAAAAAACTCGTCCTCGAGTTTGCCTCACTTGTCCTTTGTACTCGTAGCATCTAAATTTGTATCCCATGCATCAAATTCTCTTTCTTTATAACGACTCGACCTCAAACCTTGATCGTCTTAAAAGTCAACTTATCGACATGGTTTGTAGCTTTCACATACCGAATTCTTATTTTTTTTACGCAAATCAGAAATTTTAAACGAACGTTGGATACCCTTGATAATTATACTTTTTCAACAACATCAATTCATGTTGATTTTGTATTGATGCCTTCCTCCAACATCAAATTTAAAGTAGTTTGGATCTTTGAAGAACAAATATCATTAGCCCACATTCATCATCTCTTTTTGTTGTCTTCTTCCCCACCGATTCCTCCTTTCTAAACAAATCATTCTTCCTCCTCAATTGGACATCTTCAATATCGGTATCAGGAACCGGCATCGCTTCTTCTTCTACATTATCGGTGTCGTAACATTAGGAACATGATTCCTTTCCAACTAGCACGATTAGGTTCTTCTGAAAACTTAGATATTTATTAACAAAAGAATACTCCTCTTCCTTATCCCCTATATCCCAGAAAATAGGTTTTGATTCGGTCTTCATTGTTAACAAAGGGTTATCATATTGGCCATCATGAAACCCAGGGTTTCCTCCGCCAAAAGGATTGACGTCCTCTGACCCATCGTCCCAGACGTTGGACTCAGTTTCTGCCTCTTCTGCAGGCGAGTCCTGCTGTAACTACGGGAACTCGAGTTCTTGAATCCGTTGCTTGAGGCTTGCGATCTTCATGTCACGTGGATCTGGTTCGTTACCTCGTCCGACGAATCTACGAATTAGATGTTCCCCGCGATTCCGTTCGACCATTTAGTACCATAGGCTATTGATACCAAATGATGCGGATCTGTTAACGGAACACTACACATGACCCTCTGTTCCCCCGAACAAACATTACGAATTAAACGAAACTAATTGGATCGATAATTCCAGTAGGAAACTCGATTAAAGCAAAAGCTTTTATTAATACAAAGAAAAGACGACTAGAATCAATCTAAATAAAGATTGATTTGACTTTCATTTTCCTAAATTAATAATTGATTAGAAATTGATACTTTCTTAACCAAAGTTTATTGTCAAACAAGAAACATAAACAAAAAAAGAAAGTAAATATTTTGACTTTGACTAAAAGTTAAAATATGCAGACATGTTGATATTGCGATCCAATGCCCCTGCATCAATTACTCATTCATAATTTAAGACTTAACTACGAGGGTAAAAGTAATTTTTATCAATCAAAAAACAATTCGTAGCATTTAATGAATACATATATCATAACTTGTCCTTTTTACATTTATGGATACTCTCTTTTGGGACAAAAGGTATAAAGAACAAAATTCTAGATAAATTTAAGGTCTTCTTATTTAATTTTTTTTGTTTAAGAAATATAGACCAAAGAGGGACTCATGAAAATGGCAGAAAACCCATCTTAACCTATTAGAAATGAAATCTATGAGTTTAAGTTTTAGAGCGAATATTAGATTACAAAAAACTTTAAAATTTATATTTACACATTAGTTTTAACAAACTTTGTGGATGATAAGGAAAGAAAGAAAAGGAGATTAAGATTGCTCAATATAATACTTACCAAGGTTAATATATATTAAGTATAATTTTGTATGTAAGCTATATGTGGATCTAGGCATTTATTAGTTGTCTTTCTTTGTAAACATATTTGTTATTTTTGATCATAGTATGTTACCAAAACATATCGACTATAGCATTTTTCTTAAATTTAATTATGTTATAGTGTTAATCTACACTTAAATGACTATCATTATCATTACTTGATCAACACCACCCGGTATATTGTTATTTAAGTTTGCATTGCTCATATCACCAATACTAACTTATTTAGCATGACTTAGTATCAAATAAGAATAAATATTAAAATAAAAATGATGATTTTTTTTATAAATGCACATTAGAAATGCATCGACTTGAATTAAATGTATCTTCAATCTATTAGATGCACCATACCAAATTTTCTAGCTAAAAAGAAGATGCTACTAACAGTATTATATGAATTTAATCACAGGTTAGGACGAGTCATATGTGTTTAACGTCATCTTAGGTTGAAAATTGTTGCTAGTACTACTTTGAATCATTTTCACTTAATAATCACTTTCAAAAATATTTGGAATGTATCTAAATGAATAGAGATGCATATAAGTTAAATCAATGCATCATATTTAAAAAAATATGATATTTAGAGAAGGAGGTACGGTGGCGCCGTTTCTGGTGCCATCGCCATCGGCGCCAGAAAACGGTTGGCGCACCGTTACCTCGGTGGCGTTTTCCGTTTGTTCAGCGCCGGCACCAACCAGCCCATATTTTTTTTTTTTTTTTTTTTTTGAATAGGATTAGCCGTTTGGGGTATTGTTGAATGTAAGGATATATAGCCGTTTTTTTGTTCTTTTTGCTCAAATTTCCAAATTTTACCCCCTAAAAATCCTATTAAAATTACCTCACTTATTATTGCATACCTTCACACACAATGCCACTACATTTTTTACACATAAATCTTCATTCTCCTAATTTTTCTTTTCAACAAAATGATCCCAACAACCCTTGGATTCTACCCCGGAATGGCTTAACGACCCTTCGAACCAAATATCGGTCGTCTTCGAAATCCGGCAAAAATTCGGGATCGTACTCGAATTCGAAACACCCAACTACACTTACTTTTCCACGTTTTCTCAACAAAACCCATACATAAATCCCGGCGATTTCGCTTTATTTTCTCAATGAAAAATGCAACAACATCAATATTCAACATTTTCGCAACAACAACAACAAAACCAAAATGGAATCAAAACCCAAAATCCTCCCAACCATCCTTACCACCTTGTTGACGAAACAGAAAGACGATGAAAGAAGAATGCACCATACCAAATTTTCTAGCTAAAAAGTAGATGCACTAACATGTATTATATGAATTTAATCAAGTTAGACGAGTCATATGTGTTAACGTCATCTTAGGTTGAAAATTGTTGCTAGTACTACTTTGAATCGTTTTCACTTAATAATCACTTTCAAAAATATTTGGAATGTATCTAAATGAATAGAGATGCATATAAATTAAATCGGTGCATCATATTTAAAAAAATATGATATTTACAATTTCACTAAAAGTTTAAACTAAAAATCAAAATAGTTAAAATAAATATATCATATTTCCATTTTCAGTTTAAACTAAAAACTATTTTACACGTATGTATCTTAATACCTTTATAAACTTATGACAATAATTAATCACAACAGAATTCATCCTATGTTACTTTAAAGACTCATAAGTCGTACAAGCAAGGACAAGCTCTTGTTAGCTACCATAGGAGTTGGGGTCACAAAAACAAAATTCATAACCGCATCCCGTTCTTTATCGATAAAGCTGGAAGACGAAAACTTCTATTAACAAGTATTGGTGGGATGATAGTTGCCCTATTAGGGTTGGGGTTTGCTTTGACCATGGTGGACCAGTCCCATGATCAAAATGTAGTTTGGGCACTTTGGTTAAGTATAGCTACATGTTATCTATATGTTATGTTTTTTTTCAATGGGGCTTGCACCAGTTACATGGGTTTATAGTTCTGAGATCTTTCCCCTGAAGTTAAGGGCACAAGGAGCAGGTGTTGGAGTGGCAGTGAACAGGGCTACTTATGCAACAGTGTAGATGACATTCTTGTCTCTGATAGATGCAATCATAATTGAAGGGGCATTCTTCTTGTTTGCGGGTATGTCTGTTTTGGCTTGGATCTTTTTCTTCTTTTTCTTGCCCGAGACCAAAGGGAGGTCACTCGAAGAGATGAAACAAGTCTTCACAAGAGGCAGGAAATCAAGAGATACAGATGTTGAGTTGCAGAAGACCGGAATGGATGGTGCTCGAGTGATGTAGTCGATCACATGTCCCAACGGACACGTATTTTTTTTTTTATTTCTCAAAATTGCGTATGAGGTCGACACGTGTCCAAAAGTAAATCGAGTGGGGGGAGACGCGATTTAAATGGGTATTTTGAATAAATGTGTTTGTCAGGGATATTTTGAGACAACACAAATTCCAACCGGGTACTGCGAAATTTTTCGCAAATTTGTAACTTATGCTACAGTATTTTGTATGATGATTATAAATGAAGATAGATCGAGTGTCACTTAAGTGATGAATAGTTACTATGACATTAGAAATGAAAGTTTGTGTAGTTAAAAAAAATATTTCCGAACATCTACTTTCATTGATTTTACATATTCATAGATAGGTGTTATAAACTTATAATAAAATGAATCGTTTTGTTCAAGAATGACTTTTGGGATCCATGTGGAAAGAAAATGTATGAAATCTTGTACGTTTTCAAAGTTAAATGCATTTGACTTATTTGAGAGGGTAATAAAGTTCAAAAAATAGTGAAAGTCATTAAAAGTGAAGATGGGATCAGTCAATTTTAACCCACACATTTGTCCACAATTTTAACCCACACATACCCTAAAGTTAAGGGACGACCATGAACAAATGTGATTTAACCCTCTACACCCTCACCATCACAGACTAAAGAAACACCTTCAAAGAATATTGAAAAATAGCCAACAAAAAACATTGTAATTGCATAAACCCAACAAAATAAAAATAAGATGAAGCAGATAATACAAATGAGGGTACTTTGTTCGAATTTGGATAGAGAAGATGCATTGGAGACTGTTCTTGACGTACCTATACCAGAGGAGATGTTTACAAGCATGGGAAGCAGCGTTGCTCTTCGATGGCAAAACATGGCTACATGGATGAAAGCTCAAACGTTAGAAAAATGGTCGTCTCCAATCATAGCTAGCCGTTACAATGAGCTTAATTTTTTGCTTTACATGGTCGGATCTCCTCTTCTTCCCTTTCAGATCCAGCCCGGAACTTGCAGCGCTAGCTCTATTCGCAATTCTTCTATTGTAAGCAAACTTAAACACGTTTACAAAATCCTTCGTTAATTCTTCGCATTATGAGTTAACGGTGTTATGTTGCATGTGTTTTGAAGGAAGCATCAACAGCAAAATACATAGTGCAACAATACATGGCGACAATCGGAGGATACAGGCTTTGAATTAAGTACAAAATTTATGTGCAATTGGACAAGTTAAGACCAGTGCATCAAAATTTCATCAAGGAGATGAAAGTGTGAAGGCACGGAACAAGGAGGAAACAGGGGGATTTGTTCTTTGGCAAAAGCATCCAAATTTATGGAGCTTAGAGTTACTAGTTTCGGGTTGCAAAGTTATCTTGGGAAGCAACAGCAAAATTTCTTGGAGACAATCTTCAAATCAACTAAGACCTATGACCAAAGGTCCTCCTCGTCCTCTTCGTCGGTTTCTTGAGGTAATTGTTTACATTATTAACTTACGATCTAAACCCGAATCCAAACAATATTTCTTACAGAAAGAAAAAAAATCATCCCGACTGCTAAAATAATTTCAACAGAATGGTCATGAAAACTTTAAGACGTATAAAAAATGGCAATCAAAGTTGGGCGACAATTAATGCGAGTGAGCGGGCCGATATCAGTAAAATTATGAGAATCTCGTGTGTACTAAATGATTTTAATGTCTATATAGTAGGATGAAAGTTAAATATGACTATAGTCAAGGCGCATATTTTAGAAAAACTCAAGTGTAACTAGTACTAATCTACTTACTTGAAGGTTGAATCAGCCACCTATGTGAAGAAAATGATTTGTTGACCTTTGTTTTTGCAGGGTTTGGACCCAAGATCAACATGAGATTTATTTCTTCAAGCAGTATGCATTGGTGAAAATATTATAAATGAAGAGGAAGGTTTTATATTGAAGCTTGATACGAGTCAATCGGATCTTGAGGCACAAGCGAATCCAAAATATGAGATCATACATCATACAATTTGGGGTTACTTTAGCCAAAGATCGGGGCTTTTAGTCAAGTTTGAGGACTCCAGATTGCTCACTATGAACGGTGATAATGGGGATGGAATATTTTGGGAAACTAGCACAGAATCAGTGATTGAGGATTATAGGTATGTAGAGGGTGTCAATATCGCACACAGTGGGAAAACTACTATGACAATTTTTAGATACGGAGAACAATCATCGAATCAACTGAATATAATGGTAAGGTCGACTTTCGGTCGGTCGTCCCATGTGGAAGCAAATAAGGTCGATCGTCCCATTACCTCGACCGAACTAGACTAATTTATCCCTTTATTTTCTATAAAACTCAACATCTTCTTTCCTATTTTCACACACATATACACTTTTTATCAAAAACACACACTACAAACAATATGTCTCAAATTAATTCCGAGTGTTTATTTTTCGGTGATACGGATGATGAAACGGAAGTGAATAGTTTACTCTCCGGTTTTTTAATAGACGCTGTTTTGGTTATTCAAGCATCTACTCCTACAATCCAAAAATACCAACGAAGCTATGCCTAGAGATCGTTACGGTGCTCATGACCAAATGCAAACTAATTTACTGTAATTTTTTATCTTCCGTAATTTTTTTTCCGAGAAATACACGACGAAACTCATCTTAATCTTAAAGCCGATCTAGTGGAACACATTTGGCATCGAACAAATGCAAACTAATTTACTGTAATTTTTTATCTTCTGTAATTTTTTTTCCGTCTTTTATTCCGTGTACTTTTATTTCCGTATTTTAGTTTGTAATGTTTAATTATTAATGTAACGTTTTTAAAAAAAAAATTGTTCGGTCGCCTGTGCGGTCACTACTACGGGTGTTTGGTCACTGTGTGGTCTAGGAGAAAGAAAGCTGAGTTGGCGCTGACGTGGCGGTGTCCTCTGCTAAGTGGAATATCGAGAAGGTTCACTTTAATGTTTGGGGATTAAACACCGATTTCTTTATGCCTCCTTCCGAGATAACAAAAGAAGAAAAAACAAACTAAAGGTAAATATGACAACTTAACAGGAGTTAGTTTGTGAATACAGAAAATGGAGAAACTAATGTGCTTATGCAACCAATATGTGAAGAACAATTTATGGGCTACTTATGAACATTAGAGGAATATAGGTCCACAACTGTATTTAAGCACAATTTTGTTTTTTTTTTTTGCTTTTGTGAGTTTTTGGATCTATCAGAATTGATCGTCCAACTTTGACTGAAATGGTGGACGACTAGACGTGATCGACCAAGGGTTGTCAAAATGGAGTTTTAGCGACAACTCCGATTTTGTCACTTGTTAATGATTACTTTTTGCATTTCGTCTCTAAAAAAATCAGTGACGGACCCATTGTGATGACAAGTGACAACCTCAGTTTTCGTCACTAAGCAATATTTGTTACGACTTTTAAACATATTTTCTTGTAACGTATGTTTGCTTATTTAAAGCTTTTCATTCAAGGTTGTTAGGATCGGGATCTTACCTAGGATCGCTTTTGACTTTGCAAGATTGTAATCGTAAGATCGGGTCAGGATCGTAAAATCCTATGAAAATATATATTTTGGTATACAATTATCTTTTTATACTTCTATATGTTCTTATATAATAATTTATATGATGAGCATTTACATATATCTCTAAAAACTTCAATATTTACATATTTCCTCAAAACATGTTATAAAAGCATTGTACATCATGAATTAAAAACTTGCGTTTTGAGAAAATATGTAATTTTTCTAGTTTTATTAGGTCTATATGAAATTCCCCCTTGTATAAAAAACGATCTAAATGGATGATAAAGAAAAACTGTAGGATCGTTATACCTTAGTATAATAAGCCTTTAACCTGTAAAGGATGTTACCTCCTTGAATAAATCCAAGTTAGTAGCAATGAAACACTGATATAATACTGTTAACTATGCGGAAACTAGTTAACAATATCAAGAAGAACACACAATAGTTTCTCAAACGATTTCTATTATAAACCTTTTGAATCTGCCTAAATTGCAGATCCCTAATACAATACTAATACTTCTTCTCTTTCTTAACTCGTGTTTTTTTCTATATATTCTAATACCTTCCTAGAGATCCTTTTATAAACATAAGGATAACCTCTAGTAGACGTACAGTCCTTGTATATCATAAACACTAATCAATACTAATCATTAAACTAACTGTTACAGGATAATTACTAACATAAATGTTTAAATGATAATCCTTTAAGATTCCTTTATCCACAGGCAGTACTTCGATCTTTAACTTGCAGTACTTTGACTTTCTATTTAGCAGTACTTTGACCTTTTGACTTGTATTTCCCAACAACAACATCCCCCAAAAATCTCTAGCTTGTCCCCTAATGGTACACAAGATATTTTCTTACCTAGGATCCCAATATTGTGTGTATATAAGGAGGTCAAGGTTCATTGTTTCCATTCACTCTCAAAAATATTCATCTCTCTAGAAAACACACACTAGCAAAGTTTTCTCTCCTTCCTTTTTCTCTCTTGTGTGCCGCGGCCAAAAACAAACACCCATAGGGTGTTGTTGTCTTCCATTTTCTTAAATACCAAGCATACAAGATCATATTTCAAGACTTTTTAAAGTGGTTAGAAGATTGGGTTCATTTTTTTCAAGAGTTTTGTTAAGGGTTTCATCTTATCATTTTAGGTTTTCAAGTCATTCAAGCATTCGTGTCAAAGTTGTGTTTCTATCTCGTTCGTGTCGATTATAAGTAAACTTTTGGAACCTTCCTCTTCTTCTTGACCATTCGTGTATAATGGTATGGCCACCCAAGTGTTTGTGTCATTTTTATGATAACTAATAACATGGTTTTGGTAAAACTTTGAAAAAGATTAAAACTTTATGATCAAATAAGCATGTTGTGATATACTAGTTAGATTAGGATAATTTTTTATGTATAGCGATGGATTAGGAAGATATTTGAGATGGTTGTGTTGTTGGAAAATAGTCGTGAACGGAGATAGGCTAGACTAGGCACTATTGTGAAGTTGTGGGTTGATTTTGAGATGGATTCGGACAAAATAGTTGCTGATTCGATTTTGTTTTTAGGATTCAGTAGACTTAAAAACGTTTTGAGTAGTAAAGGAAACAACTTTCAGATAGTTCTTTCCGAGTAGATAAATTTTCATACAAAGAACGTTAAAAGAGGCCTTGTAAAGAAGGAGATACGACCAAATGAAGTTTAAAATGTTTTTGACCAAAAACTATCATTTTTGACTTTCTGGCAGAATCAAAATCGGGCAATTTGACCCATTTTGGGTCCTTTTTAGCAAAAGTATAAAGCACGAAAGTTGTCCGGAACGACGTTTTACTAATGTTTTGACAAGGCTTTTAAGCTTAAAAGTGAAAGACGAGTGAGATAATTTGAGTCAAAGTTAGATAAAATTTTCCGAAAAAGTCAAAGACAAGGAGCTGATTGGAAACTAAAAATGAGTTTTTAGGCGATTTCGAGTCCGTTTGAGCTTTGGAATCATTAGCAAAAGTCATTGTATTTTCATGAAATGGTTAGGATGCATTAATAACTTTTCAAAAACTATATTTCAAAAACGTTTGGACTTTCTAAAAATAGTAAGTATTTAAATAAATACACTTAAGGACTAAAATTAGGAAGTAAGCATTTAGGTTTTGCTTAGTGCGTTGCATAGTAGGATGGGCATGTCAAATATGTAGATGACGGTATTAACGTCCGTGTTTTCAAAACTTCTTAAGATAGTAACTTTCCAAAATTTAAAAGTTTCCGAAAATAGTAAGTTTTCATTGAAAATGTCGGGATTATGTTGAAAGTATATTTTCTTCGTAAAGTCACGTTTTATTAACGAAACAAAGACACAAACACACGAGGATTCCATGAGTTCGTTTAAAGGCTATTATGTCGTTCGTTATATATTCCTTTCTTAAGGCGCGTCATTTTCTTAGGTTGCGCTCAGGACATATTGATTTTCGTACTTCATCCGTTGGTTACATCTTTGCTCATCATTACTTAAGGTGAGTTCATAGCCCCACATCTTTACCTTTTTTGTATACTTTATAACTTAGGGTGAGAACATTGCTTGTTTTTTTAAAACTAGACATAAGTGTTTTGCGTTACTCTTATCTGTTACGTGTTGCCTAAGTTTGCGTTTAAACCACTATTGCCCGAACTACCATGAACCATTAATTTCTTGACTGACCGTATTGGTTGAGTGAGCACGAGTGAATAAATAGATCTATTAGGGCTAATAACCCCCATCCATGTAAGTAGCGCTTACTTGTATCGGAGGGACCAATAAAACGGATGTATGTCATGTCAAATTTCGTTTGGTGGTCTTTGGTTGGACACCTTTTAGGGCAAGTTTCACTTGGCATGATTATATGCTACATACTTATTGAGCCTCAGTATCATGAGCTTAGAGCTGAGTAAACACCCTTTTTATGTGATATTGTATCTGTTATAATAGTCACATACGTTTTATAACTTGTGGTCCACACAATTACGTTTCAGTTTAAACCTATGAATTCACCAGCTTTAGTTGACGTTTTAAGCAATATTTTCAGGTGCGTAGGTTGGATATTCGCTCAAGGTGCTACTTGAAGTCTAATTGTTATATGTATACCATTTTCAAGACTTCTATTTAATCATGCTTGTTATTTATTTTGCAAACTTTTATTTCGCTTCCGCAAACTTTAAAACTTCATTTAGGATGATTGTAAGACTATTTATTTTATCAATATAACAAGTGTTATTTTTCAAAATGTACCCTTTAAAGGTCGTTCTTTGTACCTTGTGATTGAGGTATCTATGACACATTACGCCCCTCGACACTTATTCTGACGGGACCTATTTTGGGGGTGTGATAGATTGGTATCTAGAGCCAAGGTTATAAAGAACTAGGTAGTATATACTAGGTCTGGTCTATAACCAGTACGTGGTCCTTATGTGATTTCATTCTTACCTATACATGCCTTTCTCTTGCCCATACGTGCGTTTACGTGTGCCTTATAAATGCTTTTGCTATGTAGTATACGTGAGTATCATTTTGCCTTAAACTTGTTATGCTATGGGTTTATCTCTGCCCTGCCCGTTTATCTTTCCCCTCGTTTATATTGATTTTTGTTTATTTTTGCCTTTCGTCTATTTTGCTTTGCAAGCTTCCTGCATCTGCTTTATATAAAGGGTGTTTATACAAACCCCTAGTTACTAGAATTTTCCCCAAGACATTATGAGTGACACGATGGTCTCTAAAATCTTCTCAAAACATCATGAGTTATATGATAATCCTTAAAACGTTTTCATGACCTTACAAAACCTTGAAACTTGTCACAGTCTGCCGACCCTACTGATCATCTTACTACTTGATTTTGAAAATGGGTTGGAATACCCGCCCCATACTGTTGAAAAACCTACGTCATCTCGTGAACCAGCGCCTAGAAACATGCTGATTAATTCGAACACGACTTTAACTCATCACCTAATAACATTCCATTTTTGGAAACAAGACTTTTGAAATTCGACTTATTTTATTTTCGTTACTCTATTTAGTTTTGAAGAAAATAACGACAACAAGACAAGGAATGAGTTCCGCGAGGATCGAGCATATTGTAACCCAACGAATTGCTAATGCTATTGAAGCTATTGTTGTCTACGAGGCAAAAATTCGCATGGCTCATGACTCGATTGATCAAGTCGTACATTAGGAAGACAAGGTGACAAGGAATGCCAACAACAAAATAAATGACAAAAGGTCGTGAGAGCTTACATTGCTAGACCAAATAAGAAAAATGGATATGTAGGAAAATTACCTTTCTGCAACAAGCGTAAATTGCACCACACTAGGCCATGCACTATGAAGTGCAACAACTACAAGAGAGTTGGCCATATGACTAGAGATTATAGGACACCCGTTCCTATAACGACTTAGAGGCCGTAGTGGCAAATAAGAAACCTGAGGTACCTATTATGAGTGTGGAAAGCCAGGACATTACAAGAGTGATTGTCCAAAGCTGAACCGTGTAAACCGGATTTCAAAGGTAAAAGCGCGTGAGAACTCTAACGTCGTCAAAGGTAATGCTGATGTTTAAGGACATATTTTCCTGCCTTGCCTAGTGAAACCTAAGTAGACTTGAACCATGTCCCCTAAGAGATTTGCATTAGTACTTTCCTAATGAATTTTGTTGTATTGTGTGGATATCTTTAAATCCCCTATTAACTTATGTGTCATGACGATTTTGTCAGTTACACTCCTTAAATTGTTACTGTCTTATAAACCATTTCACTATCATTATATAAACTGTTTTTCTATTATCTTATAAACTATTATGTTGTCATCTTATAAACTAATTCTTTGTCTTTTATAAACTATTTTGTCGTCATTTATAAACTATTTTGTCAACTGCTTATTACCATAATATAAACCCCTTACTATTACATTATAAGCTTCCATGTGATTTTCTCATACACTATTTTGCTATCACCTCATAAACTATTTTTCGCTATCTTACTAAATATCTTGTGTCGTTTTATAAATGACCTTGTTTTCATTTTTACGAAGTGTTTGGTACCATATAAACCATACCGTTTATACCATATAAAATTTTAAATATAACACTAGTTTGACGAAATGCGCATTTCATTGTTAGTCCCTAAATTATACATAGCCTGATCACCTATTTCTAATTCAGGAAGGGCCATGCTATGCTGGGAGTAGTCACCCTAAACCCTTGTCAAAATAATTTTTCTGTTATTTTCTATCGATATTTTGCATGCATATTCCTATATTGTTCTTGTCACGAGTGTTCATATTGGTCAACACTGTAACCAAGTAGAGTTTTACATGACCATAACAAGTAGAGCCAACCTTATCTTACACTGCGCCTTTAGCCGAGAAATCGAGTTACACCGCCAGTCACCCTAGAACAATTCCAAACCAATGCGATTACATTTGTTGCTTTGTTATATAGCCTAAACCTAGAAACCGTCAATGAGAGGAAACTAGGAGATTTCCTTCGATTGACTTATCTTTTAGTGATCTAGAATTATGAAGATTATGAGATTCTTATTCCGACAAAACTTCTAATGGACCTGAAGTTAAAGCAAAGGACGCAATCATTGCAAGTACATAGAACCTAGCTGATAGAAGCCTCACATCTGCTAAGTTTAGTCTTCTAAGTGACATCGTTCCAATAGACGTAGACACTAAGGGTGCGTTTAGTTGGGGGAAAACATCCCTGTTTCCACAAAATGTTTTATGGAAATAAGGAAAACAGAGATCGCGTTCAGATCATTGTTTTCCATTAAAATTATCTACAAAACAAAAAACATGCATTTCCCAACTTAACAAGGGAAACTACAACACATTTTATTTGTTTTCCTTGTTTTCTTTGTAATCTCCCTTGTTTTCTTGAGAATGGAAAACAGTATCACATGAACGTGTTTTCTATGTTTTGCAGAAAATAAATCTCCTCTTTTTTTTCACAAATTTGAAAACACAAAACTAGGAAATTTTTTCTCCAACTAAACGCAACCTGAGTACACCACAGAGCCAACTAATAGGAAGACAATGGGAACCGATTCTATAATTCAAGGTTGCACCTTAAATTTTCTAAACCACCCATTCAACATTGACTTAATGCCTGTAGGACTCAATAGTTTTGACGATATCATCGGTATGGATTGGTTGACGAAGTACCACGCCGTCATCGTTTGTGATGAGAAGATCGTACGTATCCCCTACGATAATGAAACCTTAACAATTCAAGGTAATAAGAGCAATAGTATAAATGCGTCTAGATTGAGTATCATATCGTGCACCAAGACTCAGAAGTATATTCAAAAGGGGTGCCAAGTTTTTCTGGCACAAGTTACTGAAAAGAAGACCGAAGACAAGTCAGGGGAGAAGTGACTTAAGGACGTGCCAACTGTATAGGATTTTCAAAAAATCTTTCTAGAAGACTTGTCCAGACTTCCACCGACTCAAAAAAATGAATTTCAGATCGACTTAGTCCCTGGTGCTACACCTGTAGCATGAGCCCCGTATAGATTAGCATTATCGAAAATGCAAGAATTGTCTACTCAACTACAAAAATTTTCTGACAAAGGATTTATAAGACCCGGTTCCTCGCCATGGGGAACTCTGGTTTTGTTTGTCAAGAAGAAGGATGGATCCTTTCAGATGTGTATCGACTACCATAAACTGAACAAACTTACTATGAAGAACTCATATCCACTTCCGAGAATCGATGAATTGTTTGACCAATTGCAAGGGTCGAGTGTCTACTCTAAGATCGACCTAAGATCTGGTTATCATCAACTCAGAGTTCGAGAGGAAGACATTCATAAAACAACGTTTAGAACACGCTATGGTCATTACAAATTTCAAGTTATGCCATTTGGATTGACCAACGAACTGACGGTATTCATGGATCTGATGAATCATGTGTGCAAACCGTATTTGGATAAATTCGTGATCATTTTCATTGATGACATTCTGATCTACTCTAAAAGCAAGAAAGAACATAAAAACACCTTAAGTTAATCTTGGAATTGCTTAAGAAGGAGGAGTTGTACGCCAAGGTTTGAAAGTGTAAGTTTTGGCTTTCAAAGGTATAATTTTTCGATCACGTGATTGATAGTGAAGGCATTCACGTTGATCCTGGTAAGATTGAGTCAATAAAGGATTGAGCATTACCCAATTCTCCAACTGAGATTCATCAATTCTTATGTCTGGCCAGTTATTACCGATGATTAATCAAAGGTTTCTTAAAGATCACTAAACCTATGACAAAACTGACTCAGAAAAGCGTAAAGTTTGATTGGGGAGAGAAGGAGGAAACTGCTTTTCCGATGTTGAAATGGAAACTGTGTAGTGCGCCGGTTTTGGCTTTACCCGAAGGAAGTGAGAACTTCGTGGTCTACTATGATGCTTCGCACAAAGGGGTAGGCGCGATTTTGATGCAAAGACAGAAGGTCATAGCCTACGCATTCCGCCAACTCAAGATTCATGAGAAGAACTACACGACACATAACTTAGAACTTGGAGCGGTAGTGTTCCCTCTAAAGATGTAGAAACATTATCTGTATGGTATAAAGTGCGTCGTGTTTACTAATCACAAGAGTTTGCAGCATATCCTTGATCAGAAGGAGCTGAACATGCAACAACGACGATGGTTAGAGCTGTTAAGTGATTACGACTGTGAGATACATTACCATCCGAGAAAGGCGAATGTGGTGGAGGACGTACTAATCCAAAAGGAAAGAATTAAGCCACTATGGGTTCGAACCTTAGTTATGACTATTGGATTAAATCTTCCCGTGCAAATTTTAAATGCTCAAGCTTAAGCAAGGAAAAAGGAGAATTTAAAAACTGAAGACTTATGTGGTATGATCAAGAAACTCGAACCTCGTTCTAACTGAACATTTTGTTTGAAAAATAGGAGTTGGATACCACGACTTAAAGAAGCTATACTAGTGGCCCAACATGAAGGAAGAAATCATTACTTATGTTAGTAAATGCTTAACGTGTGCCAAGGTTAAGGCCGAATATCAAAAACCGTCTGGTTTATTGGTACAACCAGAGATTCCTAAGTGGAAATGGGAATAAAATTTCTATGGATTTCGTAACCAAGCTGCCGAAGACTACAAGCGGTCAAGACACCATCTCAGTTATATTCGATCGACTTACTAAGTTTGCTCATTTCTTGCCCATAAAGGAAAATGACTCAATGGAGGAATTAACTAGAAAATACTTAAAGGAAGTAGTCTCAAGGTATGAAGGGCCAGTCTTGATCATTTCCGACCGTGATGGCAGATTCACATCACACTTCTAACAATCACTTCAGAAAGCCCTAGGTACTCGACTGGATATGAATACAAATTATAATCCACAGACTAATGGTCAAAGTGATAGGACCATTCAGACATTAGAAGACATGTTGCGTGCATGTGTGATGGATTTTAGAAAAGGCTAGGATAGACACCTAACATTAGTAGAATTTTCATACAACAATAACTATCATACAAGCATTAAGGCTGCACCATTCATGGCACTGTATGGTCGTAAATGGCGATCACCAATCTGTTGGGATGAACTTGGAGATAGTCAGCTAACCGGTCCAGAAACTATTCATGAGACAACAAAGAAGATCATTCAAATCAAGAGTCGAATCCAAGCCACCCGTGATCGTCAAAAGAGTTATGTCGACGTGAGATAAAAACCCCTTGAGTTTCAAGTGGGAGATAGAGTCATGTTAAAAGTATCGCCATGGAAAGGGGTGATACGTTTTGGCAAATGGGGAAAGCTAAACCCGTGCTATATTACACCCTTCAAGATTCTTACCAAAGTTGGAACCATTACCTACCAACTCGAACTTCTGAAATAGTTAAGCCTTGTTTATAGTACGTTTCACGTGTCAAAACTGAAGAAATACTTATCCGATGAATCACTCGTTATTCCTCTAGACGAAATTCATATCGATGACAAGCTTCACTTTATCGAGGAACCAGTTGAGATCATAGATCATGAAGTCAATGTTTGAAGCAGAGTCGTATTCCTATCGTTAAGGTTCATTGGAACTCGAAAAGAGGTCTTGAGTTTACATGGGAACGCAAGGACCAAATGCAGAAAAAGTATCCCCGTCTCTTTGCTAACCCCGTGTCTACTTCAAATGCTACGGCTTAAGCTTTGAGGACAAATGTTGGGATTTGAGATTTGATGATTACAAAACCAAATATGAAAAAAAGAAGAAAGATGAAACAACAAGGACTTAATGTGCAATATTTAGTTAGCTTCTTATCAAAGCTAGGTTTTCTTGTAAACCCTAGCCTCTCTAGTATATAAAGAGAGGTAGGGTGAATAGTTTTAGCATCTAGAACAGAATAGAATAGCTGACTTCTCAATGAGAGTCTAGCAAAAGCATGTGTGTGTACACGTTTAGTAGTAGTAGTAGTTAGATAGTTGGTGTAGCCTCATTTATTCTGATCAAATATAATGAAGGCTTCAATGTTTGGTTAAAACCTTGTTTGGTAATATTGTTCTTATTATTATTCCGTTGCGTGTTCAATATTATCTGTAAAACTAATCCTAGATGGGCTAATCGATTCTCAACATGTGGTATCAGAGCCTCGTGGCTCTCGGTCTAGGATCTACAAGGTTTTGAAGAAACCCTAAAACCCTAATTTTCAAGAAATCGATTTGTGTTAAAAGTTTTAAAGGGTTTTGAAGATTAATTGATATAACGATGTTTATGATCGTCCTCTCTACCTATTATGGGTATGCAATATGATTGTAAATCATTGTTACTATTAAAGAGGTTTCTTTGTATCGAATTCGGACTTCTATGATTTTTGGTAATATTCTTTTTCGATTGATCGAATTCGGTAATAAAGGCGTATTCATGGAAGTTTTACACGGCTGTTCTTGGAATTCGTCTTGATTTTCAGAAGAGATCTAGGGCGTACATGGTTTTATGATTGATGACAGTGTGTTTAGGTAAACTCTAACGTTTATGGTTTCATTGGAATTGTAGATAATTATGAATACGGTAGTTATGTCTGATTAATGGAAAAGATTTAAGGTTTGTTGAATTATAACTTGAATCTTTCCTATGATATGTTTGGATTTGTTAGTTGATTGTTCAATCGCTGTTCATGCATTCAAGATCATACATCTTTAATTTGTTTTTGATTGTGTGGTGTATGCTGGTGACAACAGCGGCAGCAAAGGTTTTGGTGAAAAAGAGATACTCAAAACCTTAATTCATCAACATTAAAAGAAGGGTTTCTGACATGGATTCTTTGCATAACTGATGGTGTATATGATTCGACTGTTAAGCTATTGATTTGTTAAACGTGAAAGCTTAATATGTTTGGTGAACAGAAGTTGATTCATGAATGGGCATGATATGGATATTATGTTCGTGTTTATAAGAGAGATGGAAAAAGATACACGTATATGGTATGTATACTATATCCAAAACGTGGGCTTTAAGGTTAATATTACTTTCTTATTAATGTTATTGGGTTCAAGTTTATTAAGTAAATATTGTTCGTGCTGCCAAGTGATGGTTTGTACTGCTCATTATACACTTAGTACCGCTGGTTCAAACTTAGTACTGCTCGCCCAAGGTTGATACTGCCTGAATTAGCAACAAACCAGCGACGGTTCAACAACAGATTAAGAGTCGCTAACAGAATGGGAGGAAGGAGTCACAGTTTAGTGACAGTTTTAGCGGCAGCTTAGTGACAGATAATGTGTCGCTAAGAGCAGATAGTGACGACTTTATGACAGTTTTGAGATAGAAAAAAGCGTCGCTAAGTGCTTGGTTTGATTAATACCGCTTGTTGAAGCAGTTTGTAACGTTAGTGCTATCCGACATAGCTAGTTTGTACCGCTAACTTTATCAGACATCGGGTGACTCATGGCTTTAGATCTCGGATAGATGATGATATTATGGCTCGTTTTGGGGATTATTATGAAGAAAATTGGTTATTGCTTATTTGATGTTGTAGTTGATTTTCACAGGTGCGTGTCTTATCATATCTCAAATGGCTTACAACATTTTGAGGTAACTTGTTTGTGCTTAATTGTTGGTGACGAAGACTTGATGAATCTAGCAAAGGTGTACGATCTACCTTATGATGCTTACTACGTACATTTGCTATCACTTTAAGGAGTTACGTTGTTGTGCTCAGTGTCTCATTTTATAGGATAAATGAGGATTTTGTCAAGAGATTGCGATCTACTTATATTTTGGTCTTGGTATAAGTTTGACGTCACGTGGATAGTGCAAGACATAAGACACAAGTTTGGGAAATTCTACTTCTTCAACATATGGGTTATACTCATTTTTCTTCATCAATAATTACTACTTGGAGCCTACTGAGTTCGAGATTCAAGAGATGGTTAGCATACTTTCAGGGGAAGCTTATTGTTAACATGTTTAACCATCTACATGTACCACTTAAGGGGAAGTGTTCACAAGTTGCTTATCTACAGATGACCCCTATTGGATGATTACAAAAAGGGGAAGAAGATTCGTGATTTGCAGCTTATTATTTTATGTGGTGGCATGTTCAAGGAGATCTTAAGTCAAGGGGAAGCTTTGAAGATTGTTTCATTCATGGAGATTGTTTTGTAATATCAAATAGGGGAAGATTGTTGGGATCTGAGATTTGATGATTACAAAACTACATATGCTTATATGAAGATAAATGAAACAAGAAGGACTTAATATGATATGTTGGACTTTGACTAAAACATTAATGTTGATTGGAAGTTACAAAATCAACATTAATATGATATGTTGGACTTTGACTAAAACATTAATGATGATTGGAAGTTACAAAATCAACATTATGATATGTTTGACTAAGGTTTTCTTGTAAACCCTAGCCTCTCTAGTATATAAAGAGAGGTAGGGGCATTTAGTTTAGCATCCATCATAGTTAGATCTCTCCAATGAGAGTCTAATAGTTAGCTTATTAGTTTGTGTAATAGTTAGTTATCTAGATAGCATAGTCGACTGATTAAAGTCGAATAGTTTATAGTTTATTAGTATGAATAAAGAAAACCTTGTGATAACATTGATATTCTTATTTGTTATTCCGCTGTGCTTTATATCATTCAATGTTATTATATCCTAGATGGGCAAAACGATCTATGAAGCCTACAATTAGGTTTTAACAAAAGATGTGTGTTTTCTAGAGAGAGAAACACACACACCTTATTACAAGTAAGATGAATCCTCACCCCTCCATGGAAGTATGGAGGGGGTATTTATAGTCCTAGTGACACACAACTATTGTAACTAGTCATTATTAGTCCCTATGTGTCACGCTATAAAAGAACTAATGTAATTCCGGATATGTCACCATATTTTAAGGCAAACATAACAGTACTTAAAAACTATCCTAATAAGCAAGATGAAACACAATTTAAGCAACCTTAATAAGCAATAAGCTCAGAATTTAAATAAGCAAAATAGGTCAAAACTATCTAACCAAATAGCCTATAGAGGCACTTTTGAGCTTATTTTTAAGCAAATAGATGGATCCTTGTGACTTAATGGGCTATATCACTTAAAAGCTTATACAATAAGCTACTAAAATCAGAAAAGAAAATTGAGTTTGAAACTCAAATAAGCTACTAAAAAGGCTTATGAAAAAGCTTGTGACACTCAGTGTATGCTGAGTTTTGGTTTTTTTTAAAAAGACTAAAGGGCTTTTTGCAGGCTCAAAATAAGCTAGAATAAGCTGACTAAAATGCAAAATAAGTTAAAACAGATAAAATCTATACTATAAACTACTTATGAAAACAAATTCAAAACCTAATTATAACTTTAACTTAACTAAAAGTAAGATTGAAAAGTGGACTTTTTGAAAATTTAAACAAAAACTACTTGGACAGATTTGAGCCAAAACACAAATGACAAAAGAAACTTTAACCTACTGGTTTTTACTGCATTTTGACAACCTAAACAACACCAAAATGACACTTAAAAGCTATTTAAAAAGTCTTAATCAAATAAGCTTTATAAAACTGATTTGAACCCACAGTTTCAAACACCTTATAGAAAAAACTTAAAATACAAGCTTTCAAACTTAAAAACTCTTAAAAACAGCTTATAATAACTTAAAGAAAGCTTGCCAAAGTTGGCTAAGTGACCAAAACAATTTTTTAAACAGTTTTGACCCACTTTGACCCTTAAACCAAACACCCCTTTAAGTTTTCATAATCCATTTTAAGGTGAATATTGATGATTTAAACTAAGTATTTTGAACACAAATAGCAAGCAATGACTAATAAGCAATTTTAAACAAATTCCAACCAAGAATAAGCACTTGATATAAGCAACAATAATTAAGCAGTACTAAGCTAAAATGGACAGTTTTTTGTAAAAACACAAGTAAATGACATGTAAGCAATCAAAAAGCATAAATAAGCAATAATCAACAATAATAAGCAAGAATAAACAGTAAAAGACAGTAAATAAGCAGTGCAACAGTAAATAAGCAAAAATGAAAAAGAAGAACTCACAAATCACTTTGCTCAAAACAAGGGTGATTAAGCTCTTAGGAGCTGGTCTACAAAGCTCCAGCTTGTTTTAAACAAGCTAGTAAGTCCATAAGCCCATCCCTTTTTGGCTTATCATCCAATATCAGCTAAGGTAATTTAGGAGTGGATTTTTGTGATTTTTTATAATTTTTAAGACAGATATGAAAACAAGCTATTATATAAGCTTTGAATGAACCAAAAGCTTATGTAAGAGCTTAATAACAGAATTTTAAAAGACAATTAAAGTAAATGACAATATTTTAAAAGAACTTAAAATTTCATTAACTTGAAAAAGATTACAATGCTTTAAAATTTAAATGACAAGAATTTTAAATGACATGAAAAGTAAATGACAATATTAAATGGTCGAATTAGTAAAAACAAGACAAAAAAAATTGAGCTACAATTGCCTCTATTTATACTAAAATCTTCAAGTCTTGGGGTCTTCTTGTGTGTTTTTCTGTGTGAGGAGAAAGACAAGGGTGAGCAGCTGTGCTTTCTTTGTGAGAGAGTAAAAAAAATCAATCCTAGCCTTCAATTGTGAGTGTTCTCCAAGTTCTTTCATCATAGCCCTCCATTCTTTATCTTCATTTCTTGACGAATATGGATTTAGAGGATTCCCAAGGTGGCAATCGAGCCATGTGATGTGGGGTTTGGTTGAGAGGGTGATAGTTTTGTCTGTGGGTGCATAATTCGAGGTGAAGAAGACACATGAATAATGTCTATGGCGGGAAAAGAGTTTTATACATTTTGGGGATACAGGGTATAAGTTTGTGGTTTTGACAGTTTAGGTCGTTGAGTTTGTATAGTGGTATTACACGGATCGTCCTTAGTGGTGTACATATTTGCGGATCTAACAACTTCAGTCCCTGAAGTTGTATACTTCTATTGCATGGACAGCCCTTGTGGTGATATAAGACTAACAACAATAATGGATGGCTATTAAGTCTTAACAGGCCATTGGCTTGTTGGGCTTGTTTATATTAAAATGGGCCAAAATGGTATAAGGCTTATTAAGCCTTAGTATAAATATCTTAATGGGCTGTCTCAGCCCATTAGATAGGTGCGAGACTTTTTGCTGACTTTAACTTTGGCTTTTTGCGCTCTTTCCATTCCGTGCTTGATTTTGTCCGTTTTGGCTTCGTTTTTGTCCTTTTTGTTGATATCCGTTTCCTGCACAATATACATGCAAAACACACAAATACAATGTATTTTTTGTATGTTTTTAGTCTTTTAAGTCCGTTTTTGAAGGCAAAGGGTATGTGTAATTAAACACATACCAAAATCCCCTATACTAAACTATTGTCGTGTCCTCACGCAATGCCATAAGTAAACACTTAGAAAACCAAGAATCTCAATCCCCTTGACTAATTATCTCGAAAAGTAGCTAAGTGTTCATCGAGGGGAATTAAAGAATCAATAGTTTAGAAAAGCCATGTTTTGACCATTTTTAAATATTCACACTTATTCCGACACATATTTTTGTATTTTTCCTTTTTCTCATTTTTTTTTACTTTTCATTTCAAGCAACTAACTAACGTGTTTGACTTTCGTTATTTTATAACTTTTAGGGATCATAGAACAAGAAACATTTTAATCCTAAAATGCCTCAAAAAGGATAAATTCATCGTTCCCGACTTTTCACTTATCCCAAACCAAGCTTAAAAATGAAATCACCGTTAAATATAAGTTAAGATGCTAACACTACTCATACTTGTTTCTTGTGAACATTTCTCTCCCGACAATTATTATATCTTAGGTGAATGTGCTTATTTCGAATTTCAACCATGGATCAACCGTTTTGCAAAATTTGTATGCTTCACGTTCCACCCAAAAAGTAATGAGTTTGAAGGCGAGATCATCCCATGTAGCGACTTTTGTCTCGGCACATCCCAACCTTGCTGCTAAGTGACCAGACTTTTGACACCCCACAGAGACTAGTATCGAGACTCACGGACCTTCGGTTTCAAAACCCTTGGATTTCCCGTTTATACATAAAATCATAACTTAAAATGATATAGTCTTAGTTCAAAAGTATACTTAAATTTAAGAAAGAGAGATTTTCCCTATATTTATTAAATCACACATATA
>BQNB010048420.1:11002-42576 GCA_026074375.1 Tanacetum coccineum
ACTGTCACATACGTTTTAAAATCTTGTGGTCCACACTGATAATATTTGAACTAAACATATGGATTCACCAACTTTATGTTGACGTTTTAAGCATGTTTTTCTCAGGTGCTTAGCTTGGATGTCATTGCTTGAATTATGTGAAGTCTTTTGCTTGGACCGGTTTGTAAGAATTTATCTATGCTTTAAATACCGTTGTTGAAAATCATTTAAGCTTACGCATTTTAACTCTTGAAACAATTGATTTGATCAATGTAAAACCTTAATAATATTTTGAACTTATGCAACGGTGTTTATTTTTAAACGTACCCTTAAAGGTCGTTCTTTATTGTTTTGTACTTGAGATATTCATGAAACTCACACCCCTGGACGCTTATTCTGACAGGACCCTATTTGGGGATGTGCCATATTGGTATCCAGAGCCAAGGTTATAGAGAACCAGGTAGTATAACTAGGTCTGGTCTATAACCAGTATGTGATCCTACGCGATTATGTGTGCTTTACGTAATCTTACATATACGTAATATGTATATGTAATATATAATTAAATACTAAGTATAATTAATATTACCATAATTATACTTCATTTTATCTCGTCATGCCATATTCGATGGCCCATTCATTCATCCATTCATCTATGCATTCATTTACCCATTCATTCATTTATTTTTCCTACATCATGCACGGTTGATATAAAGGAAATTTATATAAAATTTTGCTTGTGCAGGTCATGGCCATCTTCGTTATCTCAGTTTCATCAGATTCGTCAGAGGAGAGTGTAAGGACATCAGCTGGACGAGTTATCTTGTTTAGAACTATCCCTACCACCATCTCAGACATCACACCTACTGTAACCCCACCTACTACTCATGTTGATACCACATTGACACCCACCGAGATACCTAGTGTTTCACCTATTATACCACCATCTCCAGATTACACCCCCGCATTACCTGATTACTCACCCGCATCTGATATGGAGTTTGACCCATCTGAGGATCCGTCATCATATCATATACCATCACTACTAGCTACTTCACCATTGCTATCATCGACTAATGATTCTTCAGACAATGACACACATGATACACCACCATCACTTACCCATGGTATACTATTTACTGAGATTACCCCTCCTACCTAGAGTTCACCAGCAGCATCTGGTACACTTCGTCTCCGAGCCATGATTCTTGCACCCGGACAACCTATTCCTTATGGTCGACCGTACTGCTACCATCCTAATGGATCGGTACACATGATGACTGCGAGGAAGAGGGTTGGGCTGCTACCTACCTATCGTCTTGCCGTAAGACATT
Source organism: Tanacetum coccineum (assembly GCA_026074375.1). Taxonomy (NCBI): domain Eukaryota; kingdom Viridiplantae; phylum Streptophyta; class Magnoliopsida; order Asterales; family Asteraceae; genus Tanacetum; species Tanacetum coccineum. The sequence continues at coordinate 12,316 of BQNB010048420.1, forward strand.
CAGTTGACTACTCTTCATCATATCTCCTTACCTTTGATGATTCGTCAGAGACTTCATCGGATTCTTCTTCAAATGCCATATATGATTCTTCATCGGGTCATTCATATTCGGATCATTCATCACCAGCACTACCATCGGGTATGAGATCTAGTCATCAGTTATGTTCCTCAGTACCGAGTATTCCTTATTCATCTATTGCTACCACCGAGAGACCATCTCATTCTTCTTTTGTGGGTCCATTTCGCAAGAGGAGTAGGTCCCCTGCCACATCTGTACTGATATCTTCACCTATACCTAGAGCATTATCTTTTGCACGTGCTGATCTTTTACCACCACCTAAGAGGATTAGGAGTTCTAATTCTGCGACGAATTTAGAGGATTGTTTGGATGAGAGTTCTGAGTCGTCTGTACCTAGAAAGACTAGTTTGAGGGATGATGTTGTTATCAGGGGTAGTGATGAGCCTTACTCAGAGCCTGATATCGACCTTGAGATTCAGGCAGAGATCGATGAGTGTATTGCCTATTCGAATGCTCTTAGAGATGAGGGGATAGACGCTAGGGTTGTGGTTGAGACTGTTGCTCGAGAGGAGGACGAGGGGCCCGGTTCAGGTTAGAGTTGAGAGGGTTACGCATCATGCGGTGCCAGATGATATTCAGGAGCCTGCTTCAGAGGAAGGAGCTATAGAGGGTACTTATCAGACGTTGGGAGACCTGGTACAGAGATTTCATGATCAAACTGTAGAGATCCCAGCTCATCGTGTTCAGGTTATTGAGAGCATTCAGAAGGATCAGGGGTACATGATTATAGCAATGGGTCAATAGAGTGCTGTTCTATTAGAGAGGATCAGTAAGTTTGAGCGAGATAATACTAGACTTAGAGGCACATTAGATGTTGCGAGTCAGAGAGTTTCCCAACTTTAGCGTAGGGAGTTGCGTGTTCATAGAGGGATGAGGCAGATTTGACATTTTCGATTTTATGATTGCATGAGGATTGCTAGACTCGAGGCTTGTGCTAGGATGCACTTAGACTACCATCCTTAGATTGTTCCATGATTTTTTTAGTATTGATCAGTAGTAACTAGTAGTAGCATATTGTTAGGGATTTGTAAATCCTATCTTTTGGAAACGATGATGTAATCATTGACATTTAGCGATATGAAATCTAATATCTATTATTCTATGTTATGATGTTCTTAACCTAATGATATTTTCGTTACTCGTTGCATATTGCATTATTACTAAATCGTGGCATTATCATGAGATTATTTTATTGTGTTTCCATGTGATGAAACATGTTATTTTTCTTGAACCCCGTTAATAACCTCGTACTTCCTATAACCTCATTGCGTGATGTATCGTTATGTTGTAGGACAATGACTAACACACGATCTGGAGAGACAATGACACGTGAAGTGGTTAACGAACTAATTGATCGCCGTGTAGCAGAAGCGTTGGAAACTCATAACGCTGCCAGAAACCTTAAACCCTTTTTAGAACGTGGAGGTGAACAGGATGACAAAAATGGAGGAGTGAATGGAAATGGAGGAAATGGAAATGGAGGAGTGAATGGAAATGGAGGAGACGACAATGGAAATGGTAATGGGAATAGAGAAGCAAATGGCTATAACTTTGGAGGTTTTATGCCTGTTGCTAGAGAGTGCACATATCAGGACTTCCTGAAGTGCCAGCCCCTTAACTTTAATGGGACAGAATGATTCTTTGGGTTGAATCATTGGTTCAAAAAGATGGAGACGGTGTTCCACATTAGTAATTGTCCACAAAAGTACCAAGTAAAGTATGATACGCGCACACTGCTGAACAGTGCTTTGACGTGGTGGAACTCGTATAAGAGAGCGATTGGGATTGAGGTTGCATATGCCATGACATGGACAGAACTTTCGAAGGTGATGACAGAAGTGTACTGTCTGAGAAACGAAATTCATAAGATGGAGACTCAGTTATGGAACTTGACTGTGAAAGGAAATGACTTGACTGCTTATACTAGGAGATTTTAAGAATTGGTTATGTTATGTACTAAGATGGTCCCGGATGGGGAGGACAATGTTGAGAGATCCATTGGAGGTCTGCCTTATAATATCCAGGGGAATGTGATCACTGCTGAGCCTACTAGACTTCAAGATGTAATCCGATTTGCTAACAATCTAATGGATCAGAAACTAAAGGGATATGCTAGAAGTACTGAAAACACGAGAAGGGTTGACAACAACCCGAGGGACAACCGTGGGCTGCAACCAGCTTTTAAGCGACAAAATGTTAGAGGTCAGAATGTGGCCAGAGCTTACACGACCGGAAACAATAAGAGAAAGAGGTATGTTGGGTCTCTCCCCTACTGCAACAAGTGCAGGTTGCACCATGAAGGGTCGTGTACTGTGAGGTGTGGAAACTGTAAGAGGGTTGGTCACATAACTAAAGACTATATGGCCGCTATTGCTCCAAAAACTCAAAGAGCCTCAGTTAGGAATCAGCCGGGTATTGTTTGTTATGAGTGTGGAAGGCCTGGACATTTTAGGAAGGATTGTCCTAAGTTAAGGAATCAGAACCGTGGAAAAAAGACTGGAAACAAGACTAGGAGCAATGAAGCTATAGCAAGGGCTTATGCCATTGGAGGAGGAGGAGCTAACCCCGATTCTAATGTCGTCACGAGTACGTTCGTTCTCAATAACTGTTATGCTTCTATGTTATTCGATTCGGGTGCCGATAGGAGTTTGTGTCGTCTACCTTTAGTGCCTTGCTTGATGTTCCACCATCCACTTTAGACACTAGTTATGCGGTAGAACTCGCCGATGGAAGAATTTCATTAACAAATGTTATCCTTAGAGGCTGTACGTTAAGATTATTAGGTCATCCGTTCGACATTGATCTAATGCCTGTAGAACTTGGTATTTTTGACGTCATCATCAGTATGGATTGGTTAGCGAAGTACCACATGGTGATCGTTTTGTAACGAGAAGATCGTCCGTATCCCATATGGAGATGAGGTATTGATAATCCGAGGTGATGATTGTGATGGTGGAAGTAGGTCAAAGCTAAATATCATATCGTGTATGAAGACCCAGAAGTATATTCAGAAAGGATGTCAAGTTTATCTAGCGCAAGTTACATCTAAGAAGGTTGAGGATAAGTCGGAAGAGAAGCGACTTGAGGATGTGCCAAGCGTACGGGAATTTCTGGAAGTCTTTTCAGAGGACTTGCTTGGACTACTGCCTGCTCGACAAATTAAATTTCAAATCGACTTAGTCCCAGGTGCAACACCTGTAGCACGAGCCTTGTATCGATTAACACCAGCTAAAATGCAAGAGTTATCCACTCAGTTGCAAGAACTTTCTGACTAAGGATTTATAAGACCCAGTTCCTCACCCTAAGAGCTCTAGTTTTGGTTGTCAAAAAGAAAGATGGATCTTTTAGGATGTGTATCGACTACTATGAACTAAACAAACTTACTATGAAGAACCGATACCCACCTCTGAGAATCGACGATTTATTGATCAACTTAAGGGTCAAAGTCTAACTAATATCGACCTAAACCTGGTTATCCACCTATAACAACCCATATTTTTTCATCAAAGTAATTATCCAACTATTTACATTAATACAATTTTCATCATGTATTATCTACTTATTAAAATTAAGTACAACCATATCATGGGAAAGAATTTTAGCATTATTTCCTCCATAAAGTAACGTAAACTTACATTACAAAAGGAAACAGCTTACAAACATAACATACCAATGCCATGTCATCAACATTTTAATATCAAGTCCACTTTAACTATGTCAAGCGAATATGTTTTAATCACCAATTTAGTCATACTTCTCTATTTAACTGCTTTCTGTAAAGTTATAATCAAGCATCACATTACACGTTAACGTTTCTATCAAAAACCCAATCTATAAGTAATGTTTACATACAAAATAAATGTACAAGCCCCAACCGAGAGCGCGCGTGCCGCACTGTGTTATGCGCGATGCGAGCGCGCGCGAAGCGCGCGTACAAATCTATCTCTCTATTAATCACTCACCCCACACGCACACTCTCTCCTCGCCGACGCGAGAGCGATTAGTGTACAACGCGCGCGGTTTCTAGAGCTTAACACATCTCATCTGAAATATGCTCTTTTCGCTCGCGCGAGACGTCTCTCTCTGGTGAGTCTGGCTTGTGTTATCCAGCGCGCAAGTTAGGGCATTTTCCCACAAGCACATAGCTCACTTTCTCAAAACAACACGGGCTGACAGAACTCTTGGCTATCTATTCCACTCGTCCCTCACAGAACATACCTCTATCGAAGGAAAGGGGGATGAATTATTTTTGATTCATTAGTTAAGAAAATTTCAAGATCTTTTAATAAACTAAATAGAGCGGAATTATGAATTTAAAAAGTTGATCTGTCGAACGCTTCATACACTTTAATTATTTTCCCACAAAAAAGTCTAGAATTACACACACACACACACACAGAAGGACACACACCATTTAAAAAACAAATTCTTAACAACCACTACTTAATTTTATCTCTACTCTAGACAATATTAATTCTGCTAGAGTGAGCGCTCTCTCTATCTCATACAACGATAAAGGTGATAATAATTAATAATAAATTAATATGAAATGATAATAAAGGGGAGATAATTATTTGTTTATATAAGAGATGAAGGGGGGTTAAGTAAAAGGATATAAAGGTTTATAAGAGGGTTAGTAAAGGGGTAGAGAAGGTGGATAATTGTTTTTTAAGGTAATAATGAATTTTTTGGGGGGAAATATAGATTTGGTTTAAGGGGAAGAAATGGATTGGAAGGAAGTGTGTTTAGTTTATAATTAAAATATATGATTTAGATAAGAGTTTAGGATAGTGAAGTTTTTGATGATAGTTAATTGGAAGTGTTGTAGTTGATTGAAGTTTGATGAATAATTTAGAAATGTTAATTGATGTATGGAAGGGTTTTATGAGAAGTTTTGGGGAGGGTCGATGTGATATTTTATAAATGTTAATAAATGGGTGGAAGTGGTTTAGGATGTAATATTTACATAAGCTCTTTGTAATCATTAATAGATACATGGATAACCTATTTTAAGTCACTTGTATAATGCCTTGAACCATAAAACCATTTGTTTGGTTTTACACACACACACAAAAAACAAACAAACCTTAAGTGCACAAGTAAATAAAAATTTGTCAAAAGATTAAAAGAAGAATAAATTGGTGGAGTATTTAATTATACTGTATTGAATATGAGGAGCTTTAGTAAGATTTCGATTTGCTGCAGAAAAGGGGTTTATATATGTTAATACGATGAGTATTGCAAGTATACCCATCATGTGGTAGCTTTAAACAAAACGAAACCGTTTTATATATAGATTGTAACGAATAAGCGCGTTGGATAAGCTATAAGCCTGTAAAAGCTACTTATTTTAGCTTATAGTAATAAGCTATAAGCTGGCAATATCCATTCTAAATCAAAATAACAATTATGATATTTGGATTGTTTTCGCATAAAGGTTCATGCTTAGTGAGGGTAGATATGTAAATAGTTGAAATTTAAATAACTTTTTGTGCCAAAAATTCAAGATTCCAAATTTTAAAACCCACAAGGCCTGTTTTGCTAGTTCTGAAAAGTCTAAGTAAAAAGTTATAAACTTATATATATAGGATTAAAAGTATAAATTAATATATATATATACCAAGGGTATATATTGTAATTTTTGTATTCTTAAAGGTATAAGATGTAATATTTTTATATTAATTATAAAAATATATTTAAATATTATAAGACTCGATTTTATTAAAACCTGGCATATTTTTCGTTATCATTCATGTGAATCGAAACACTATAAGATAATTATGTTATATATTTAACATATTTGATCATCCACTAGCTTTTGAAGAAACCTAAAAATAATAAAATCTTATCATTTAAACTATAGCGTATCACGTTACTAAAGAGTTTCATGTGAGGGGCTTCATTTGGGTAGACGTTTTGACAAGTTGCTGGATTTACGATTTAAAGTGTCCTAGCTCCTCAAACGTTTACTACATGACCTTTGGATTATGATAGCCCGAACAGTGATATGATGTTTTCATGAACTAATAAACCAAAGACATTTTCGTTAAACTTTATGAAATAAAGTTTTAAAATATCAAACTAAGACTTGACATATTACCCCAGGTTGTGTGACGATGTTGTTTACTCCCATTTGAATTAAATTTCAAATCAATCAACTACCTTCATAAGGTGAGTTCATAGTCCCAACTTTACATGTTTTCTAAACTCCGTGGAGAGATACATGCTATAAACCATGAATACAAGTATTTTTCCAACTGTATGCTATCCTTATATATTATTGCCTAAGTTTGCCTTCACTGCCAATAATTCTTAATCATGAACCATTGGTCACTTGCGAGTGAACACGGATATTGTGGATAGATCTATTGGGGGTGACGACTCCCATTGGTGTACCCGTACATGGGGTAACCAAACGCACTATATTTGAGAACAATGGGTAACTTTAGCAAGTTGCCTTTCCACGAGGATATTTGTTCCACACTAATGTCACTGAGGTGATTTCCATGTTAATGTTTGGTTGCATGAGCTTAGGGCAATAATACTATTTTTCCATGATAATTGTAAATGCATGCAATTATTACCTCTTATGATGACTTGTATTCAAACATTTCATTACAAACTCTGTGAATTTCACTCAACCATTGTGTTGACTCTTTTAGCGTGTTTATCTCAGGTAATTGAGCAAACTATGGCATGGAGTGGCATATGACTTGATGACGTTCAAACTTGTTATCATTCAAACTTTATGTTTTCAATGTATTTTGGGACCTCTTTTGTAAAACTCTGATATATTATTGAATGATAACTAAATTTTCCAAAACGTCTCTTTTGAGTCGTTTTCTATGATTATGACTGTTGATTTCAGAAGTAATACCCCAAATTACTTCCGCAGCTATATCAAATAACGTAGTGTTAGATATGGATTCTCAAGAAGCCGTATAAGAGAAACAAGGTTTAAACTAAACTATCAACTTACTTTTTTCCCTCAAAGAAGTCCCTCCGTGCCACTGCATATACCGAATATTATCTAAATGATACATATCTATTATACTATGAATTAAATAACTTATGTTATATACACTCGGTTTTACACCAGTTATGTCCTACAACCACACCACCCATTATGTCCCCATCTAGAGATCTGATATTGAGGATTTTTTCTTCTACACATACTCCTGACTATACTCCAGCTTCATCGGACTATTTCCCAGCCTCATCGGGAAACACCTCTCCTGATCCTTCAGATGATTTATCTAAGTATCTTTTGGCCTCACTAGCCATCTCACCTTTCCACGATGATCCGTATATGAAATTTATGCAAGCATATGATGCTACTAATAATGAATCACCTATTCCACTACCATAAGCTCCTATTGCTCCCCCAACTATTTTGCCAGAATCACCAATGTTTGATCCCTGAGATTTCTTTCTTCCTGAGGAGATTTTACCATCTCAGAAACGAGCCCGTTCCCGATCATCCTCCTCTACTTCTGCCATACCTCAAGTATTTAAGATTGGAGAAAGTTCTCATAAGACGAGTTTGGAGCATCATGAGGAACATATCGAGACTATTTTGAATCATTTAGATGAGCTCCCACTTGAGCGCATTGAGCACATGGAAGATAAGATAGAAGATCTTGGTAATAGTCGAGTAATCATACAGCAGGATTTTGACAAACTAAAGACCGAACTTCATGAGGCCCGTGCCCAGATTGTTGGATTTCAGAGAAAGCAAATGGGGCATGATGACGAGGTTGTTCTTACTCGCGTCAGGACTTCTACTCTAGAGATACTCATCAAGGATATCTAGATTCGCCACCGATTAGATATGAAGAGTCTTCTGGACAAGATCCATAAACTCAAGAAACACAAGGGAGGACCACCAGACTACTAGACTAGATCCTTATCATTTACAGCTTTTGTTAGAATCCAACCACTGGATGTGTGGCATAAATAATGACACTTGTCAAATTTTGACTATGTAAAATATGTAGACAAGTTGTTTATGATTTAATACAGTGGTGATTTCCATTATACCTTTCTTTTTTATGATACCGATGTATGTATGTCATGGTTGTCTATCCTAAGTTCTGTATTACGAGTACTCATATCTTTATCCGGGATTACTATCTAGTTTTCTCAAACCTTTATACCCAGATATCATGGATAGGATTAATAATAAAGACATTGAGCATAAGAATTTTGGAATCTAAGACTTTTAGATAAATCTATCTTTGCAAAGTCAGATAACTCGTTATGGATCATACTGAAACTACTGGAAAGTGAACCAGTCCCTGAGAAACCTAATGAGTTAGATGCTTGTTAGAGTGTCCATCCCAAAATTTTCCATTATATCCTGCAAAGTAATATCAAAGGATGTATATTTCTTTGTTAGAACTTGTACCAAATAAGAATATATCATTGTATGGTTATGTCAAATGATTTCAATATCATAATGTATGAAAAGTTTGATTATTATACAAAGACTTGTGATATGACTATATCATTATATATATTCTTATTTATGTGTCTTAGTAACGGTTTATCAAAGGGCTCCTAAGAGGACACCAACATCTGCAGCACCAGCCATGACTTAGGACGCCATCAGGAAACTAGTTGCTGATAGTGTTGCCGCAGCTCTGGAAGCACAAGCTGTAACCATGGCAAATGATGACAATACCAATAGGAACACTGGACAAAGAGAAACTCTTGTAGCAAGGAAATGTAGCTACAAAGAAGTTTTTTAACGCCAACACCTTACAATTTTCAAAGGTACAAAGGCGTAGTTTGCCTCATCAAGCTGGATTTAGAACGAACTGAATCGGTATTTCCTACAACTGGACCGAAGATTGCAAAGTGAAAATTTGCTATTGGTACTTAACCGAGAAGCTTTGGTCCTTGGGAGGAATTTCATTTCGCCCAGCCTATGGACTAGAGGAAGCTTAACATAGATCACCTGGTCGATTTAAAAAATCTTAATTAAAAGTATTGTACCCGAACTGAGATTAAGAAAATGGAAGATGTATTTTACAATCTAAATGTAAAAGGAAATGATCTCAAGACTTACATTAGAAGATTTTTAGGAATTTGCAATTTTATGCCCAACTATGATGCCAAATTCCGAGAAACTTATGGAAGTCTTCATTGGTGGATTACCCAGAAGCATTGAAGGAAATGTTACCGCGTTAAAGCCTCAAACTTTGAGGAAGCCATTACCTATACCCCATAGGTTTAATGATCAGGTAACAAGGCACAATTCTATGCAAGGAACCAATGATCACAAACGAAAGTTTGATGATAGAAGAACCTTCACCAACAACAACTACCAAAATAACCATAACAACAATAGCAACCGCAACAATGATCACCAACCACAACAAATATAAAGGCAAGAAATTATTAGGCTTATTCGGCTACCCTAACTGAAAAACACAGGGTATAGCTGGAAACCTTCCATCTGTGTTAAAAATGTACCCTACAATCACACAGGACCTTGCACTATCAAGCCAGAATAGCAAAAAGGTGGGTCAATCTGACCCTGGAACTGACTAGCAGAAACAAAGGGCCAGCCACAGGAAGCAAAAACCTGCAGCCAGTAGTCAGTAATTTATCATGCATGTGGAAGAGAAATGGCATTTCAAAATCATTGCCTAAAACAAACAACAGGGCCCAGAAAAGCATACTTTTGCTGAAGGGGGACAAGACGCTACTAAGATCCGAACGTAGTCTCCCCCCCCCCATAGGGTACGTTCCTTCTAAACCAACACTATCAAGAGTATTATTTGATTCAGGATCCGATAAGAAGTTTGAACCAGATCGTCTTGCTTTTATGCTTAATATCCCACCAATTACACTATATACCACATATGACATTGAAATGGCCGATGGAAACCTAGTAGGCATTAATACCGTTATCCAGGGTTGCACCCTGATCTTGTTAAAATAAGCTTTTGAAATTGATCGTATGCCAATTAAACTCGGTAGTTTCAACGTCGTCCATGGATGACATGGTTATCCAAGGTATCATGCAGAATTATCTGTGATGAAAAGTCATATCCCTGTTCTACACACCCCATCACGTGAAAACTTTGATCATCCGAGGTGATCGAAGTAAAACCACACTAAACCTCGTAGCCTGTAATTAAAACCAAAAGAGATAATATCCAGGGGGGGGAAAATATCATGTTTTCGTACCCAAGTAATGGAAAAGAGACAAGACGAAAAAGGACTGATATTAAACCAGGTATTCAAGAAATTTTAGAAGTTTTTTCCTGAAGATCTACCCGCCTTCCTCCCTTCACCAGTAGAATTCGTAATCGATTTATTGTGAGCGGCACCAGTTGCCCGAATACCACTTACAGATTAGCCTCCTTCAAAATGCAGGAACTATTCAACCAATCTACAAGCGGTTAGCAACCGATGTTTTTATCCGACCGAGTATCTTCGGCACTAGGAGCTCCTTTCTTATTTGTTAAAAAGACAGACGTGTCTTTCAGAATGTGTATCGCTTAACGGAGTTGAAAAAACTCACCATTAAAGAATCGTTACCCCATTACCTTTAATAGGGATCGATGATTTATTTCGACACAACGTCCAGGTTCGAGTACAATACTCAAAAATTGACCTTGATATCAGCTATCACCATCAAGAGTCAGGGACGAAGATATTACCAAGGACTGCCTTCGAACGAGGTACGAACACTACGAATTCTAATAATGCATTTGGTTTAACTAACGCGCCAGCAGTGTTCATGATCTCATAACCAGGAGTGTAACCCATACTGGATAAATTGGTGATGAGTGTTCATTAGAGGATAGTTCATACTAGTCCCTAACAACGATGAACACTCAGATCACCTAAGAATAATCTTAATTAATCAGAAAGGAGAAATGAATGCTAAGTTTTTCCAAAGTGATTATTAGATCAGTATCAGTGAATTTCTCGGGCACCTAATTGTATAGTCCAAGAAATTTTAAGTTGACCGCCTGCCTAAAATTGAACGATTAAAAATTGGCACCTCTCTACCATACCTACAAGAATAAGCTAATATCTAGGACATACGCTGGCTACTAATCAGAGATTCATCAAGAGATATTTTCAAAGATTGCAAAGTCTTTGACAGAATTAACCACAAAGTACAAGAAGTACATCTGGAAAGAACCAAGGTCTGACCATTCTCAGACGGTTAATATAGAAGCCTTTGTGAAAGCTCTCATCCTTTAGAATACCCAAAGTAGGAAAATGACAATTTTGTCGTTTACTTGTGAAATGCATCACTCCAAGGTATTAGGAGCGGTGTTAATGCAAAAGAAAAATTATAGCATATGCACCCCGGAACTCAAGCCTTATAAGAGAAAAATCTACCACACAGAAACACCACGAATTAGGAGCACGTAGCGAGTTCACAATCCTTAAAATTTGGAGACGACTATCTGTACGACACACAGTGTACATGTTCAGCAATCATAAAAGTCTCTAGCAAATTCTTCATCAGTAAAGAGTGAATCATAGACAACGCATGGCTAGAATTGCTCGCAAATTATGATTGTGAGATTCGTTACCATCCAGGAAAGGCAAATGTTGTAGCACATGCCTTAAGCCGAAAAGAACGAATCAAACCACTCCGAGTCAGGGCATTAGTCATGACCCTTCACCTAAAATTACCATCACAAATCCTCAAAGCCCAAACCGAGGCGATCAAAGAAGAGAACATCAAAGCTGAGAACCTACAAGGAATAGACAAAGCATTTGAAGTACGTCCTGATGGAACTCGTTGTATCAAGAATCGAAGTTGGTTACCATTCTTTGGTGGTTTGAGGGACTTGATCATGCATGAATCCCATAAATCAAAATATTCCATCCACCCAGGTTCTGACACGATGTATCAGGATCTAAAGAAACTCTATTGGTGGCCTAATATGAAGGCAATCATCGCTGAATATGTCGGCAAGTGTTTGACTTGCTCTAGAGTTAAAGAAAAATGTCAGAAGCTATCTGGCTTACTGATACAACCAAAGATTCCTACATGGAAATGGGAAAGAATAACGATGGACTCGTTACAAGACTACCCAAAACATCAAACGGACATGACACAATTTGGGTCATTATAGATCGCCTTACCAAATCAGCACATTTCATTCCCATCAAAGCAACTGATAGTATGGAAACTCTTACAAGGTTGTATATAAATGAAATAATCTCACGGCATGGAGTGCCGATATCCATCATATCAGATCGTGATAGTCATTTCACATCCAGATTCTGGCAGTCAATGCAAAGTGCTTTGGGTACTCAACTAGACATGAGTACGGCATATCATCCCGAGACTGATAGACAAAGTGAAAGAACCATCCAAACACTCAAAGACATGCTTCGAGCCTATGTCATAGATTTTGGAAAATGATGGGAAAGACACTTACCACTGGTAGAATTTTCTTACAATAACAGTTACCATGCTAGTATTAAGGCAGCACCATTTGAGGCACTTTATGGTTAAAAATGCCGATCACCTATCTGCTGGGCCAAAGTTGGAGATGTTCAACTCACAGGACCAGAGATAATCCATGAAACCACCAAAAAGATAGTACAAATCCGACAACGCTTGCAAGCTGCAAGAGATCGGCAAAGGAGTTATGCCAACGTAAGGCGAAAGCCTTTGGAATTCCAAGTTGGAGATCGTGTTATGTTGAAAGTGTCACCTCAAAAAGGTGTCATCCGATTCGGAAAGCCAGGAAAGCTTAGCCCCCGGTACATTAGACCATTTAAGATCCTTGATAGGGTCGATTTCTGGAAGTCTTTTCAGAGGACTTGCTTGGACTACTGCCTGCTCGACAAATTAAATTTCAAATCGACTTAGTCCCAGGTGCAACACCTGTAGCACGAGCCTTGTATCGATTAACACCAGCTAAAATGCAAGAGTTATCCACTCAGTTGCAAGAACTTTCTGACTAAGGATTTATAAGACCCAGTTCCTCACCCTAAGAGCTCTAGTTTTGGTTGTCAAAAAGAAAGATGGATCTTTTAGGATGTGTATCGACTACTATGAACTAAACAAACTTACTATGAAGAACCGATACCCACCTCTGAGAATCGATGATTTATTTGATCAACTTTAAGGGTCAAGAGTCTACTCTAAGATCGACCTAAGACCTGGTTATCACCTATAACAACCCATAATTTTCATCAATGTAATTATCCATCTATTAAATTAGATACAATTTTCATCAATGTATTATCTACTTATTAAATTAAGTACAACCATTTTCATGGAAAGAATTTTGCTTTATTTCATCCATAATGTAACGTAACTTACATTACAAAAGGAAACGAGCTTACATAACATACCTATGCCAATTTCATCAACGTTTATATCAAGTAAACGTTATAATATGTCAAGCAATATGTTTTAATCACCATTTAGTCATACATTATCTATTTAACGTGCTTTCTGTAATGTTATATCAAAGCATACTTTAAACGTTAACGTTTATATCAAAACCCTATCTATATGTAATGTTTACATACAAAATAAATGTACAAGCCTTCAAGGCATGTGTATAAGTGATCAATACATAATATTTAAATTATATTTCCCTCCTAAATTAGTGTACAACTCTTTAAAGCTTAAAGTATAATTTGACTATGCATAAAATTCAAAATAGCTCATTTCCCTCCATTTTCTTAAAGATTTCATACCACCTCTTTAGCACTAAGTACAATAAATCAAATGCATCATATTTAATCACATTTCCCTCTCTAATCCTAACCCTAGCTCGTCCAAAATCCAAAACCCTAATGACCCCGATACCACTAAACTAGTTTCGAACCAAACCAAGACCAAGCAAGCACCCTCCCTCCACCATGATCCACCTACTTGCTAGCCTCCTTATCACCACCAAGCAACCACCCTACCACCTCCATCACCACCCTTTCTCACCAAGCAAATAAACACACCCTCGTCATCCTTTGTTAACCGAACCCCTCTCACACCCTTACACCTCTTTAAGCTACCCTTTTAGCTCTCCTTAGTCACCTAGTAAAAACCTTAGCCACCACTCCAAGTAAATTTGGCCACTACTCTAAGAAAACTTGGCCTCCAAGTCATTTCAAGTCCTATATAAACTGAAACACACCCACACATTCAAACTCACCTCTAAACTTCAACTATCTAAAAATCATGCTCTAACCAAGTACTAGAAGACTAAGAAAGAAGTATAAGCCACATAGAAGCCAAGAAACAAGAAGAGAAGTCCTTGATTCATCTCCTAAAAGGGTTCGGGTCTCATTTGCTCAATTCGACCCATTTCATCCATTTTGTGTACTTGTAAGCTTCTTACCTCATTCCATAAGCTCTTGTATCATTATAGATCATGTATAAGCTGTATTTAAGTCACTTGTATAAGCCTTGAACCATAAAACCATTTGTTTGGTTTTCCTAAAACAAACAAAACCCTAATTTGCACCCTAAAACCCTAATTTGCACCCTAAAACCCTAATAATCTATTTTCTTAAAACCTAAACCTTAAAAGCCATAAGCTGTCATAATAAGCTATTTCTATAAGCTTCATAATCATTTTTATAAACTTTAAAACTAATCTTAAAGCCTTAAACCCATCAGGTTAATCTTTTTAAACCAAACGAACCCGTTTTGGATTTTTAAGCTAATAAGCTCTTTTGATAAGCTATAAGCCTGTAAAAGCTACTTATTTTAGCTTATAGTAATAAGCTATAAGCTGCAAATCCATTTCTAAATCAAAAATATCAATATTATGATATTTGGACTTGTTTCGCAAAAAGGTTTCATGCTTAGGGGTATATATTGTAAATATTGAAATTTAATAACTTTTGTGCCAAAAATGTCAATATTCCAAAGTTTAAACCACAAGGGCCTGTTTTGCCATTTCTGAAAGTTAAAGGTTAAAAAGTTATAAACTTATATATATAGGATTAAAAGTATAAATTAATATATATATATACCAAGGGTATATATTGTAATTTTTGTATTCTTAAAGGTATAAGATGTAATATTTTTATATTAATTATAAAAATATATTTAAATATTATAAGACTCGATTTTATTAAAACCTGGCATATTTTTCGTTATCATTCATCGATCGAAACACTATAAGATAATTATGTTATATATTTAACATATTTGATCATCCACTAGCTTTTGAAGAAACCTAAAAATAATAAAATCTTATCATTTAAACTATAGCGTATCACGTTACTAAAGAGTTTCATGTGAGGGGCTTCATTTGGGTAGACGTTTTGACAAGTTGCTGGATTTACGATTTAAAGTGTCCTAGCTCCTCAAACGTTTACTACATGACCTTTGGATTATGATAGCCCGAACAGTGATATGATGTTTTCATGAACTAATAAACCAAAGACATTTTCGTTAAACTTTATGAAATAAAGTTTTAAAATATCAAACTAAGACTTGACATATTACCCCAGGTTGTGTGACGATGTTGTTTACTCCCATTTGAATTAAATTTCAAATCAATCAACTACCTTCATAAGGTGAGTTCATAGTCCCAACTTTACATGTTTTCTAAACTCTGTGGGGAGATACATGCTATAAACCATGAATACAAGTATTTTTCCAACTGTATGCTATCCTAATATATTATTGCCTAAATTTGCCTTCACTGCCAATACTCTTAATCATGAACCATTAGTCACTTGCGAGTGAACGCGAATATTGTGGATAGATCTATTGGGGGTGACGACTCCTGTTGGTGTACCCGTACATGGGGTAACAAACGCACTATATTTGAGAACAATGGGTAACTTTGGCAAGTTACCTTTCCACGAGGACATTTGTTCCTCACTAATGTCACTGAGGTGATTTCCATGTTAATGTTTGGTTGCATGAGCTTAGGGCAATAATACTGTTTTTCCATGATAATTGTAAATGCATGCAATTATTACCTCTTATGATGACTTGTATTCAAACATTTCATTACAAACACTGTGAATTTCACTCAACCGTTGTGTTGACCCTTTTAGCATGTTTATCTCAGGTAATTGAGCAATCTATGGCACGGAGTGGCATTGGACTTGAGGACATCCAAACTTGTTATCATTCAACTTTTATGTTTTCAATGTATTTTGGGACCGCCTTTGTAGAACTCTGATATGATATTGAATGATTACTAAGTTTTTCAAAACGTCTCTTTTGAGTCGTTTTCTATGATTATGACTGTTGATTCATGAAGTAATACACCAAATTATCTTCCGCTGCTATATGTCAAATAAGAGGGTGTTACAACGTCACTCTAATTTTCAAAACAAATGGTTTTAAAAATTGAGTACGATCCATGTATCAAATTACCCATTAAGTGGGATTAAATATGAAAAGTGTTTTGTTGATTGACTTGTATTAGTTTTGATGTTATATACACTAATTACACTAGCCCGAGATAAAAATGATGCTTAAAATAAGTGTTATATGTTCGGTATCAAATTCAGAGAGTTGTACACCTTTTCGCAAAGTCAAAAAACAATTTTTTACAAAAATCATAATTCTGAGTATCAGGTGGGCGACCCCCTTAAATATTTGGGCGCCCCCTTTAATTTTAAGGGGACCACCTGTCTTATTCGACAATTTTTTAGAAACTTTGAAAAATTATATAAAATCAACCGTAAGTCCGTAGAAGTCGTACCACCTGCCATTTCGAAGAGAATTGAGTCTACCTTCATATAAAAATACTTCCATGTATTTATTTAAAACTTAATTTAGTCAAAAAGGCAAAATACTACTTATTGTCCAAAACGTTGAGTCTCGTTTTAACGTAAAACTTATATTTTATCTTTTCCTTTCGAGTCGGACATTTCTAGTCGGTATATCTTTGAAAAATGGTGTAATTAACTTTTCAAAAATGTTAAACTTGATTTTTGAAATGGGGAGGAAACTAATTTGTCTTCAAACAAAACTGAGCTAAGTATACATTGTTGTATCTAATACACAAAACTACGACAAGTACTTTTATGTGTTATGTTATATGATTATGTGCACTTATTTATATCTTAAGTTTGTTAGTAGAAATTATTAAATGATCGTTGCTATTGGTAATTAAGCTAATTGAATATCTAAGCACATGTGCCATCTACACTATTTGTTTGTAGCTAGTTTTTCGAATTATGTCTAACTAGAATTTATGCTAGATTTTTTGCATTAAGATTGCGAAATTGCTCTTGCATTTCATATAGGCATAGACCACTTAATTTACAAATGTTACATAAAAATCTTGTAAATATTTTCGAGTATGGAAATATACTTAGGAATAAGAGTTTAATAACTTGTCGAGTATATTATTAAATATGTTAAAACTAGTCACCTAAATATTTCCAACGATTTAATCTATTTTCAACAACACGTTTAAATATTTTCAACAACTTGCTTTGTTTGACCTTGGGTTGGTTAAACAAAAGAAATGATTATACTAATACATTAGTAATTAAAAAAAAGGAAATTGTGCTTGCATGGTTCTAACATACACACATAATTATATATATATATATATATATATATATATATATATATATATATATATATATATATATATATATATATATATATATTTTTTAAAAACATATAGTATTTTACAAAAGATGTGTGTTATATAAAAATTGTTAGAAAACTCATTTATATACTCATAAAATGTCAAAAACTATGCATAGTATACATAACAACAAATAGTTTTTCGCACAAGTAAAATTTACGACAATCTTGAAATATGATATTAACTTATCATTTTTCAACAAATCACCTTGCAACTATCTTGGGTTAAATGGAACACAAGTATCTTAAGTTATTTTCTTTTAAATGAGTGTTCGTGAGGGTCAAGAAAGATTTCGAGAATATATCAATTCATTATTCAAATTATGATTGATATCTTTATTGAATCTAATTGACAAGTTTTCGTGTATGGACATGAAATCGGATTCTTATTTGTTTAGTTTCAAGATTATATCAAAATATAACAAAAGATATCATCTTGGATCTACATAACTCAATCACACTTGATTGATATGAAAATAATTACATCCTTTTCTAGATGAAAAGAATATGCATCGGATCATAACTCACACTTGTGTTGATGATGCCATATTGAGTCTACTTGTCCAATGGTTGTGTTCCAAATATTATACTAATATGTTTAATACATGCATAAAATACACAATGAATTAGGATTGACGACTTGGATGTTTCGTCCGAAATATTCAAGCAATTTACATTGCAATGCAATTGGTAAATGTGTCATTTCCGAAAAACCAAACACGAGCAAACTAACAACATATGTAAACTTTGCTCATACAACATAAAAGCACAACTCAAAGCTAAAATTCACTTTTAACTAAATTCTCAAATAAGAATAATATTCTTGTTTATTCACCTAGGATAACATGATGTTTGGGAAACATTATGTTTAATGATTTTATGGACTTATCGTATTAAACGATTGATAAAGGATAATATATATCCTATGCATTTTATTTTCTTCGTAGCATAAATGGTTGTGTTACAAGAAAATACACTACATATAATTTGAAAAATATAAGTTATTAGAATTGAAAAATAACCTATCAAAATATGTGTCAATGCATAAACAAGTAAAAATACATTTATTCAAATACTTATTTAATTATAATATACAACATTGATAAGAATAATAATTTTAGAAAAGCATATTTGTTTAAAAAATAAAATATGTCTCTTTTTAATTATTTATCATTAAAGAATCACAAACTCAATTAAGATAAATAATATTGATGAGATTCATTTCACATGACATGAAATAGAGAATTCTTAAAACACTCTCAATATAACATATTTGTCATTGTCACTCTCAATATAACATATTTGTCATTGTCACAAATAAGCACATCTCTTGGCTTTTGAAAAACCAAACAACCTATAGATCTTGAACAAAAGATTAAAACATCTTGTTTACGTTTATCTTAGAATTCCACACATCTTGATTAGGATTATGCGAACCGGAATTAAAGTATGCTAGTTGAGTCATGTTAGGCCCTCTATAAAAAGATAATACAAATTTTATCTTTGCTACACTTTATTAGGCAAATATAAGAACTTTATTTTGTCTAACATGAGAATGATTACTGGAGAATCTATTGCACTAAACACTCTATTTTGTACAACTTGATAATGACTACTGGAGAATCTATTGCACAGAAATTCAATTTGACCTAACTTTGAATTGCTCCAAGAGTGAAGATGGGTTCGGTGTATAAAAACTAGTAGAACATAGGTCGTGGTTTTAGTCCGCCTGAATTGAGCACCACTAGTGATAGTCTCATATTCATTCTCTAATTTGATTAAATGGCTCTTCCTAAATATGCCTAATGATAGTATACATCGATAAACTTTGTATCTCATTAGGAGTACACACTAAGCATGTAAAAATTAGGCTTTTCCTTAGTCAATCTAGACAACATCGCTGGCATCCTCACCAAACCACTCAAACGTGAACCGTTTAATTTTTTTGTCTAGTTCTAGGAATGATGAAACAAATCTCATAAACGTGTCATTCTCATTTTAATAGTCTTGTTACTATTAAATAACATACCTGATAAATCTCCTGATAACCTAAATTCCATATATTCGAAAGTTTAAGCATTTTTTTAATTTTGCGAAATGCAAAATAAAAATGTCACCAATTGTGTTCAGTCTAAGTCGTTTCACAAAAACTGTAGTAAAATGGATAACATAACACAAGCAGATTAGATGGTTGGCTACTTAATCTAATAGAGAGAAATTGATATTTCTAGAGAGAGAAAATGCAAGTACAAAGTATTATCATAAAAATGAACAAACCACCCTTCTTCATGGCGTGGAAAAGGGTTTTTATATACATGTTTTGTGAGCTAAATGGGCTTGGGTATGGGCCTAACACTTGGTGAAAAGACTCGGCCCAATACCGAAAAGTCATAACGCATTACTTTTTTGACTACGATCTTGCTTACTAAACAATTACACGGGGGTGACCTATACTTTTTCATAATCCTAACAGATCTCCCCTAAGGAGGTCACCCCATAAATACAATTACGAAAACATAGCATTCTAGTTCTTCGACCTTCATGTCTATAGCTCTGTAGTTCTTTGATTCTTCATTCATTGAAGATCGTTGTACATTATGAAGTGATCCTTTGAACTTTGTTCCTAAGACTTGCGTAAAAATCTTTTGAGCTTTTCTTTGAGATCATCACCACAGTAAATCTCTATAATCATCCTATGTTTTGGGAAGTGTTTCCGTTCAGTTATGTTTGACCTTCGGACCCGTAGCTCAACTTTTCTTGATTCATGATACCACTTCTCAATTGCGTGAAGCTTTTTGTAGGTCAATTAGTTGACATGATGTCTTTACTTGGAAACATTAAGTGTGAACATTAGGTGGTGAATTGACTCCACTAGAACGAGGTGTCACCATTTCCATCTTTGCTTGATCCTGTAATAAAACAGTTAGCAATAAAGCTTGTGGACGAATATGGCTTTGTCATTCGCCCGAGTCTGGTTGGATTAACCTCTGGATCCGTGAGGACCGACCTGTGATCAGGTAGATTCATCTTAAGAAGAATCTCCTTGACAGGATTTCCAGTATAAGTATCAGATCATCTGATGTGTAACCATCAAAATCTCCATACTTGCCTGTTCTCTGTATCGGAACGTCTCAAAGCAGACATCACGGAAAAGAGTGAATTGGTTATTACTATCATACTAGATAAAGAGAAACATTGATTGAAAATCATCGACTGTCATTTAAGAAAGTATTTGTGACACATCGAGAGTGTTTGATAGCATAAAATCAAATTTCATTAGAAACTCATTTGTTTTGAATAATTCATAATCGATGTGCTTAGGAAAATCAATTGTGAGCACATCAAGAGGTTTTCCAAAATGGTTCGTTTATTCACAACCTGAACAAGTTTTATTCACAAGGAATCGACCATCGTTGCTTTCATTTTTCAACAAGTTAATCTATAGTGATCTCACATGTCACCTACCAAGAGCTTGTTTGATGTTGGCTCTAGAAGATTTCCATCTTCAATGCGAGTACTTTCGATCACATCATATTGTTCAGGCAAAACACGAGGATAAAGCGAAGGACTCTTAAGAATCTTTACTTTTTGTCACATTGTGTGAGAACAATCTCATATGGGATAAGTGTCCAACAGAGATTTGTGGATGATCACATTACTTCTAGAACTCAATAGTGCATTTTTTGGTTATTAGTATTCGAAGCTGGAGCAGACTGCCACCTTTTCAATATCATCTAACTCAGAGTGAGAGAGATGATAGAAATGTATTGATCTCCGTGAGAAATGAAACAAGAATCCTTTGAGGGATCTTGAGTGGCTAGGGAGAGTTGTACAGCGTATCACTGGGTCCATGATACTTATCTTCAATGTCGCAATCAACCATGTGAAATTCCTGAAAGCATATGTATTGACCCGGTTTCTGCCTAATGTTAAAGGAGGGCTGCTTTCTTTCACCCTTTATCTTAACAATCCTTTTCATTCTTCAACCCTTTCAGTGCATACCGAGACATAATTACTCGACCTTTTGGGTTTATTCCAGTACAAGCTCATCTCAGTCCGCACAATTCCCTATTCTCACATAACTACTTTTTGTAATCATACCTAAGGACTTCTACACTAACTAGTGGATTGTCCCTGGGTAGATCCCTCCGGCTCTAGCAGGATCATGGGAACAAGTACCTAACCATACATCCTTATAACTCCGATAAAGTAAATACAGGGTCGGTCTTTGGTACTAATCTCTTCGCCCAACATATACCATTTGCTCCCCCTTAATATGTGCAACGATATTCGAAAAAGTTGTAGCACATATGGAGTAGCCTACCACTTAAGTTTAAAAGTCACATTTTATATCATGATTTTCATAATAAATCACATTTTTCTCCCTCGAATCAAAAATTCAAATCCGTTGAGATTTTGGGTCTCAATTGATTTAAGTTAGGAAAATTAGGGAGAAAGAGTGTCAGGTTTATATAATCCGAATGTGAAACATATAGTTACTTAATATACAAGCCTAAGTTACAGTTTTAGTCACGACATAATAATGTACATATTACAACAACATATAAAATAGACTACCCCTCATTCGGTTCTCTGCAGTAATCGGTTGTCTAAGTGTAAAAATGTTAATTTTCACTTGACTTTTGGTTGGAAGCACTCTGGGGACAAGCGTTGCAGGTGTATTTGAAGGATACACAGTCAACGCTATAATTGGTCTAGTTCTGCTCTTGAGAGCTTTAGCTTTTCATTTAACAATATACTTGAACCAAAATATTTGTTCCGGGGTCAGTTGTTTCTGTGATGTGAAGGTCGCTAAAAAATTCTCTTTCGAGTAATTAGGCGATGTGATATTGACCTTATTATCCACACATTCATTAGCTTTCATTTTATCATGCATTTTCTTCCTAGAAATTTCAGTAAGTTCTAGGGTCTCCTCCCTGTCACGTACTACGGCCGGTGCATGATTGGGTGTGACAATTACATGACCACTATACAGGGCAGGCTGAGCTTGCCTTGCACGATGTAGACAAGGGTTCTTGTAGCCAATTGCTACCTTATTCACATCATCATTATAAGACCTAGGTTTACCATCTGTGAACATGTTAAAATAGACTGGCCTTGTTTGTAATAGATTAAGGGGTCCTCGACCTTATCTTTTAAAGCTTTTAAGTCCAAAAATTCTTCAAGGTATTTATTTTTCTGATTAAAATCCTTTTTCAAAGATGTAACTTCATCCACCATTAACTTTTATGTTGATGGTAGAGGCAAGTTGCAATTTTACCAGATGAATGTTCCTTTTCAAATTCTCTTCTTAATATTACGGTCACAAATAACTATTCTTAGTTGCTCTCAATCATTTGTACCGGTTCGGTAATTCCGAACCTTGCCCGTCCTTACATATAGTTCCACTAGTTCCTTATTAGGCAATTCAGCATTTAACAAATTATTAGCTACTGTATTCCGGGGTGTATGAGAGACAGATAGGACATCAGATTCATGCACATCATTATCTATCATCACATATGCATCATTTGGAACCCATAGATGGCAATTAATTGTGTACAACAGGCACAGCGTTGACCTAAAACATACTAATCATAAGGAGTCATATTACTATCACTCGTATAATCGGCATGTGAGTCAACAACGTGGTTTGGTTGTACATCATCGTGCATCTCGTGTTCTTCATGATGATCACAAATAGCATCTTGATAGTGATCATGGTCATGTACCTCAGATAAGACGTCCGAATCATAAGACGGACCGGCTTCATTACAAACTGGATCTGCGGATGATAGATTAGCCATGAACATAGTTTGTGCCGTAGGAGCCTCATCAACATCAGAATCATACGCATCACAGTCATCAGCTTGAAACACATTATCCACATTGAGAGCTAAGTCTTGAACCGGTTGCTCATCCACATCTTCATCAATAGCATTGTCCTGTCCACCAGCTAGGAACAATAACTGCTCTTCATCCAAGACTACCCCATTCTCTTGAGCCTTGGCATCTTCAACACTTGCTTTGAAGTTTTCGAGGTTCAGAGATGCTTGGGTTGAGTGCAGTTCCTTGCTATGTGGCCTACCCCGTTGCAGTTGTAGCACTTAACCTGCCTAGCTTGACCCGGATTAGCATTCCCCACTCTGTTCTGTGCTCTCCCATAACCAACTGCACCTGCACCCCGTGCATTATTACCCTGTCCTCTATTCTGTCGACCCTGAACATTCTGAACAACAACCCTGCCATCTTGTACTGTAGCTTGATTCCTTGTGTTGGACGAGGTTCTAAGTTTATTTTTATTTATGATGAAGGAGTTTTTTAGTATGACTGGGGTTGAGTAGGGCAAGTGTGTTGTTAGGTTTCTCGATTAGGTTATCATTGGAGAAAGTCCCAATTTAAGAATTGTGCGTGTCAGCAGAATGTTGTTGATGATAATAAGGGTCGGTGGATTTGTTGATGACTAAGAATGATAATGTTGAGGTGAAACATTAACATCAAGGCAAGAGTAACAACGGTCTGTTTTGTTGAGACATATAAAAATCAACATTATCTTATTCTCGTTGGCATGTGCCTCGTGCTGCTTTAGGTAAGCATATAGTTGATCAAAGTTTGAATCCTTCAAGCCTTTGTTAAGTTTCACAACTGTAACAAATCTACCCCATTCAGGCAGCATGTTATTCACAAACTTTGAGTTCAGCTGTATTTTTGACATTGTCATCTTGATGTTCCGCATGTCATTAATGAGCTTGGCAAACCGTAACATTAGTAGTCGTGAATGGTTTCTGCATTGTTCGACGAAAGTGTCAAAGTCATCATACAGTTGTGATTTTTACGTCTTCTTTGTTAATTCCGATCCTTCCAAAAGCACTCACATTGTCCTATATGTCCCTTTGCATCAGTGTAATGATTAATTAAGTGAATAGATATCTTTTGGTAAACCTTAAGTTATTATGTTTGTGCCCAATTCTGCATTGTACCTAACCTTCTCCATCCTGTGACAAATCCGAATAAACTCATGTCGTTCAAGACCCAGATTGAGTGAACAATCAGCTCCTTCGCAACAATTACCATCTGTTTCTCCAACTGAAATGTCTTTCATCGATTGACTTTTTAATATGGTAAACTCCCATTATCTTACCCCGACAGATAATCGAATACGTAGTTGCCAGACGCAAGTCAGACCTTAACAAGCATAGTGGTCAGGTATCGGAAACCGGCCACAATTATTATGGATGTCTCGGAAAATTAGCCATAGTAGATTACTTGTGATATGATTAATTGATCGATCAATGATTAGTGATTGTATGTTAAAAGTGATATTGTTTGTTGATTAGGTGATATGGTTGTTTGATTGTGATTTTGGAATTGTTGAATAAATTTAACTTAAGTTGATAATGAAACTTAGGCAAAAAGCAGTGAAGTTTTGTCAAAAGGCAATGAAGAATATTGAGATTTGATCAAAACGCAATGAAGTTTTGTCAAACCGTGAAGAATGTCAAACTGCAATTGAATAATCTTGAGATTGATCAAAATGCAAAGAACTCTGGATACTTGACAAAGCATGAAATCTTGTGACTTGGTCAAAACGCAACCAATTAAAAATTTGGGCAGAGTCTCCCCTAGTCAAAACGCAACGAAAGTCTTCAAAACGCAACCTGTAGTCAAAACGCAATCACCAAAACGCAACCTCAAGGTCAAAACGCAACCTCTAGGTCAAAACGCAACGATCAAAACGCAACCTCTAATAAGACAAAACGCAGTACAATAGTACTATACAAAACGACAAAACGCAATGTACTTTCTTCACCAAAACGCAACAAAGAATGTCTCAGAAGGTCAAAACGCAACGACAAAAATACAAACTTTTTCACCTAAAAACACCTAAAAATCACCATTTGAACGTTTCACTGGTTTCACATGCACAACTTGGTCCTAGAAGGTTATAACAACTATAAAACCACTAACTTAACAACACAAAGAAAGGAGAGAGAATGTGAGATAGAGGTGTGGGGGGGGGGGGGGGGGGGGGGGGGGGGGGGGGGGAGTTAATATAACAATGAGAATCCAAAGGAAGTGTCAAGAATATGACCATAAACCTTCAAAACCCAAACTTTTGATCTAAACTAACCAAGAAAGCGCACACACAATCTAGCTATTTATCCCATGGGCTCTGATACCAATTGTAGTATATTAGATATCATAACACAAGCAAGAGATGATGGGTTGGCTACTTAATCTTAGAGAGAGAAAGTGATATTTCTAGAGAGAGAAAATGCAAGACAAAGTATTATCATAAAATGAACAACCAACCCCTTCCCATGGCTGGAAAGGGGTTTATATACATGTGTTTTGTGAGCTCTATGGCCCTTGGGTATGGTCCTAACACTTGGGTAAAAGACCCGGTCCACAATACCGAAAGTCATATGCTACTTTCTGACTACAGCTTTGCTATACTAACAATACACGGGGTGACCGAGTCTTTTCATAATCCTAACAAGAAACTAACATGCCTTTATTATTAAAATAGATGGTTAATATCGTTCCGTCCACATATTCCCGTTACCACCTTTAATACAAAACCCTCGTACCTAGTTGTTTGATTTTTCTACGACAATCGCATATTCAAGTGAAGTGCTACATAACTCTTGATGAAGTTCATCGTATGCTAATCCGTCAACATCATGAAATTGTCCAAGCTCATCGCTTCGTAGTTAATCTCTTCATAATATTCTATTATTCCACAACTTATTCTGGAATGAGCACGAATTAAAAGGGAAGGGAAAACACACATCTTCACATATATCCTTTAACCAAACACTCTCAAGAACTCACATAGGTGATTCTTATTCACTAGAAACCACAAGATACACTTCTACCATACACTCAAACCTCATAACTATTATTCACTCTTATTAGTGATCATTAGTTCTAGTACATCTCTAAATCACCAAAGTGAAATGAAAACCGAGACATCCTTACTACTATCAAACCACGAGTTATTCCACCTGTCACTTCACAAGAGTATCACCATTTTAACCATTCCCTACAAGTGAATTTTGTAATGAAATATGTCTCATCTTCATATCTTGACACTCATAAGCATGTGTGCCTATGTTGTCAAAAGTCTAGTGAATTTCATAATGAAATGCATCTCATCCAATCATTTCTACTTTTTAACAAGTAAAGAACACAAAGAAGATTATTCTATCTTCCAAAGTTTGTTGAGTCGTTAACATAATATCGTTTCCTTTCATTCGTATCATTTCCGTTTTTTGCAATTGAAGAACACAAAGATTGATATTCAACCTTTAAGTGAGTTTGAGTCTCACAGTTCCACCATTTTTACATTTTCACCTTTGTTCATCAATATTAACAACCATCTACTAACATTCTCATCAATGACATCTCCTCATCACAATCATCATCATCACAATTATCCTCACCAATGACATCCTTTAACAAACCCACATACAAACCATCAAAGGTAGACAAAATGAATGTGAAACCTATTTGGAGGAAGAAACTAAACCTTTGTAACACTTCTAATGAGCTCAATGTAAATTCATCTTACACAATGCCCAAACAACTCCTTCACATCATGAACCATCTTAAGAAAATAATCACCCCAATCAAGAATTACCAAATCCTTACATTAAGGACACTCCCACATCACCATAAGTTGCCTCACATCCTCTATTTCCCATCTCACCCATCAATTCACATGTTACTCACACTCAATCTCCACCTCAAAGTGACAACCAAACTTAACACACACCACCTCCATCTCCAAGTAGAGAAATCCTAGTTGATGACATTAATCAACTACAAGGCCTATTAAACCTCTTAGCCATGCATCTCTCCTAACAACAAAACAACATTCTCTTTTCACCTTACTCTCCAAACCTACCAAACACCCAACAAACCTATAGTCAACACCTTCCCTTTCCATTCATGCTCATCCTTCTTCATTTATGTTTCCTCAACAAATCATCCTTATCATCAACATTTAGTTCGACCTAAAGTCTTACGATAATGTTTATCCTTAAACACCCCAAACATGAAAAGCATACATAATGCTTAACAAAGAAACCTTGAGGATTTAGGAATCTCTCAATACAACCATTAGTCTATTTAAATCCACATCATTATCTTGGTTAGATGATGATACCATAAGGAACGTGTTGATCGAGTCTTAGCCCTTAAGCATGTGTCGGTCGAATCTTATCATTGGTTCCTAAACATTTCCATGTCTTAAGCATTCATCATTTTTTTATTTAGGTTGTTGTCTTTAGTGCCACACTTTAGAGTGCATATACCTAAAACATACATGATTTGTTCCCCACTAAGTGTCTTGCATATATATCTATCATCATCATTATATATATGTGCATTTTTCTACTAACTTTGTTTTGTAGCACTTTTCCGTTACTCGATTTCTTGGTGCCCCAATCAAGGGGGAGCATACACCAAGGGGGAGCATTTGCAAATGTCCAAGCCATTACGTTTGCAACCGTTTAAGACATCTACACATTTTTTGATATGTGTTTTTCATCCCTATATATATTTTTTGTTGCACGAAACTAACCATTGATGTAGGTTAAGAGTTTGCAACTAATTTGATCCATGGATCCGCTTGAGTCAATGTTCAAGGGATGTCATTGTTTAAAAGGGATTGATAGAATCAAGACTTCACTTAGGATGATGCAAGCTCGCCTCTTTGATTGAAGAGTTGAAGTGTAGTTAAAGTCTCGTCTAGGAGTCCACCTTTTTGTTTCGACAAAAGGGGGAGAAGAAGTGTAAACAAGTAACTTATACATTTTACTATGAGTTATAGTTTACATATTTTGTCATCATCAAAAAGGGGGAGATTGTTGGTAGAAATATTACATTACGATATTTAATCTATACATTCTCTTCATGTTTTGGTGATGACAAACATGTAACTTATAACACATAACGTAAAGTGCTTAAGTTACTCGTAATCACAAATCATCAATTCATACGTCAACATCTTTCGACGTCTCATGTTTTCTTCAACAACAAATTTAAGTTCGCACCCGACGTAAATCACTAAAGGTATGAACAAACAAACTTTAATTTGTTGAATGATCAAAGAAATTTTTTATTTTTCCAAACCTTACATTTTTTTATAAAATGGGACAAACATTTTTAAAAAACATATACAAAACATTTTTGTATTTATAAGAAATGTTTTATTCAAAATAAACATTTTGAATTCAAATTTTCTACCCAAAAACGGCTAGAAAGTTCCAGAAAAACCTTCCCCACAAAAAGACAAAAAAGGGAGCGTCTGAAAAATGGGCGGCCCCCTTAATTAATTAAGGGGACCGGCCATAATTAAGGGGACCGCCCTTGTATAATTAAGGGGACCGCCCAAATAAAAAATTAATATTTTTCCCTATAAATAGTGGACTGTTTCCACAGATTTTCTCACCTCTTTGCACATAGTTTTTCTCAGATCTAAACTCTTCTTTCAAACCTTTTTCTTTGATCACTTAACTTGTTATAAGTTTGTTTAAATGTGATCCAATCATCCATCCATTCAAGTGCAAGAGAAGAACTCTTGCTATCATCAAGATGCGAAGTTATGTAGTTTAGTTAGTGCATTCGTGACATGTATTACATTCACATTGTATAGATCGTGTCCATGTATTCCAAACTTTTGTAATAGTTAGATCATGGTGATCATAAGAAGGTATGTTAGATCATGATGATCTTGGTAGTGTCTTGGTGATGTAAAGTTGTGAAGTGTAGGGAAGATGTGAAGTGTAGTGAAGTTGTGAAGTGTAGGGAAGTTGTGAAGTGAAGTTGTGAAGTTGTGAAGTGAAGAAGTTGTGTAGTTGTGAAGTTGTGTTGTGAAGTCGTGTAAGTAGTGAAGAAGTTGTGAAGTCGTGATAGATTGGTTCTAGCTAAGATTAGAACTCAAAATCTAGCTTAGTGTCATAAATTGATATAAGCAACATTGTGTACGGTTTTCTCCGCCTAAAGGGAGCTTGTTGACTAGTGAAGATAACTCTCGAGTTTGGTGCTCGGGGAGTGGAGTAGGGCGAAGAGGTGCTTCGTGACCGAACCACTATAAATCATTGTATCTGGTTTGCATTTTCTTTTACTTATCTCTTTACATTTATACTTTCATTTATCGCTCTATATTTATATTTGTAATTGTGTGTTGTGTTGCTTATATAGTTTTGATTGTGTTTGTGTCATGGATTGATGTGAACATTGATGTGAATATGTATTGTTGGTATAGAATTTATATAAACACTCTTCATGTTATATCACGATTGATCATTTATTTGATACGAAACATTTTTAAGATTTTAAAAGGAAAATGTATTCACCCCCCTCTACGATTTCCACAATATGCTTTCATGTTTGTCTTGATGCTCAACGTGTATTTGCTTAGCTATTGAATGCATGTTTGTTGTAAAAGCATTTGCCTTTTTTTCTAGCAATTTAGATAAAATATCTCTTAGTTTATCTAAATAACACATGCTCCTAAATGTTAAATGCTAATATGTTTTACATGATGATTAGATTTAAAATTATCATGTTTTGTTTGCGTCATCTTACATAACTTACATGTT